>VZTJ01003580.1:1403132-1461229 GCA_013397795.1 Orthonyx spaldingii
AAAAAAGGCAAGATCACTGTTAATAAACCTGTACTATATTGGTCAATTCTAACATATTTCCACTACAGTGTCCCCAGATGATATATTAGAAATAAACATTTATTCTAGACAACAATTATTTGGTCATGTCTTCAAATAACATTCAACCCAATTCACTAGTTACATGTGTTATTTAGCACCATCTCTCAACCTATTTTGTAAAACCATATATTAATAGGAATCAAAGTGTTCTGTTGTTATTAACTGTACCAGCTTTTGCTAAACACCTGAAAAATACTGAAAAAAACAACCCTGAAGATTTCAGCATCAATATATAATTTTAAAAAGCAATGACACCACACTCATTCAACATAAACTGAGCTAGAAAAAAAAGAAAATATTAATAAGCAACTAAAACATATATTTAATGTCCTGAAAAGAGAAATTGTATTTAATCCCAATATATAAAAGTGCCAGACTGTGAGAAATAGGAATAATTATTCCCTACCATTATTTTTTAATTACTACAGAAATAGATATGTTGATAACTTCACTTATTATTTTGCTACAAACAAATATTTTTAGAGCAGAAGGTTCATGCAGCTTATTAATGAGCTACAGAAGGCAAAAATCTAGAAATATAATTAGGATTACATTATGTTGGCTGCTACAATTTACATTCAGCTTGCTGAAAGATGTAATTTTTACTATGCAATTCACATATACAGAACAGAAAGTTCCAAAAAGATTTGATCACACTGAAAGAAAAAATACTGAATCAAAACTTTGAAGCAAATAAATCAAAAATATGGGACCAATAATTATCACTTTTTTTGTATTTTTCTTGTTAAAGCATTTGGACGTCTTCTGACTACGTTTTGTGACATATCTGTGAAGTCTCAATGACTTGTCTTCAAGAAAAAACAACAGAAAAAATAAATGAAATGACACTCCTTAAAGGGAGGTGAATGTATGTAAAAATAGTTTGCCTACTTACGAAAAAGAATTGATAAAATAACACATAATATATATCTTCAGCTCACCTACAAGTAACTCAAAACATTGAAATATAGTGAAAGTTTTAGAAAACACCAACTGAAATTCAAAGATAATCAGTTCTTTCAAACATCATGACCGAGATTTCCATTAAAATTATATGCTGAATCCAAATTTGCCACTACATACAATTCCCTTAACTAAAACAATTGTTCTTAGATATCTGGCTTAACTATTATGTTTCCCAGTGTGGAATGACAACTTAGTCTCGATGGTCCTCGTGGGTCCCTTCCAATTTGGATATTCAGTGATTCTGTTAAAAAATAACATATGTATTGACATTTTCTGACCAATTCTACACTGTATTTGTAATGAACAAACCATCAGAGCATTTATTGCTTTTCATTTGTACGACAACAGAAAAAAAAAAAATCATTTCCCTCATGTAACTTCTTGAATTTCTATCAACTTTATCTTTGTTTCCTGTCTCAATCTGCCAAGAAATTTGAGAGCAAACTAATTACACAACACAACCCAAAACTCTTCTGTAGCAGACAAAAGAAAATGATGTTGTTCCTGTCACAGCGAGATGTGATCAACTAAAACACAACTGCAAGGATGAAAGTGCTCTTCAATACCAATCTGTTGTTTTATGAGTGATTTCTGTACTAAAGAGGAGAACCCAATTATTCCATAGGTATCAGAAAGCAAAGCTTCCCCTTCTTACAGAGCACCAACACATCATACTGCACTTGCATGTTTAGGCCTGTAAACGGTGACAGAAGAAGTTTTAAATCCAAGTTACTGTTCATCAAATGGAAATTTCTAAATTATTAGAGAACAGCTACATGGAATGTTATGGCACGTATGAAGACAAACATTTAGCATACAGATGAAAAATGTTCTAATAAAGTATCTAAAATATGCAGTTTTGCAAAAAAACCTTTGCTTTCTTTTAGCTCTGCTCCACTGAGAACACATGTATGTATGGCAATCTATAAACCACTGTTTCAAAGATCAGGTTCAGGTGAGAAACCTGTAGACGACAATTGTTTCATAAATAATTCAAACAGAAAAACTCTGAGTAAAAAAAAAACACGTTCTCACAAAAAAATAAATCAGAGGAATTCAATCGCTGCAAGACAAGAAAAAATCTTGAAAAGAAAACTGTCTGCTGCAAAAACATACCAAGTGCATTTCCTTAACTCCACCAAAAGTATTAATTGTGAAGGATTTACACCAGGCACACTCTTTTGTTTGCTAATAAACTTTCAGTTTTATCATGTTCTGTACTTATGGAATTGGGAATTCCACCAGTATAGAAGAGATTAATTTAACAGCTTTGGAAATCTATAAATAAGGTGGGTTTCAATTCAAGGGCATAAGATTCGGAGAGTGCTACAACTTTTAGATAAATTCTTCCAATGGAAAACACAAGTAACTTTGTTCTTGTTAGCATGTGGTGTGAGCTGCATGTGCCAGCAGTGCACTATTCAGGCAAATCTTGAGGATAAGGATTTCTCACTGCTAATACAATTTTTTTTGTTAGTCTATATGTTTCTAGGTTTTGGGTTTTTTGTTTGTTTTTATTTAGAGTTTATTGATGAATCTCCAAATTCCTGTAAATCTTTTTATCAGTGACAAAACAATGACCAAAACCAGAAATTATCCTAGAAATGGTGCTCTAGACTTTTAGGCTGTTCCTTAAAACGAAAACCTTCGAGTAGCTTTACATTGCTTACGACAGGACACTGGAGAAGATTCCTAAGCAACTGCATTTCAGTGTTATATCATTACTGGTTTGCATAGGTTTTTTTTTAATATTTACTTATTTCATACTTCCTAAAAGAATATTCTAGAGAACTTTTTCTTCTTCAAGTTAATTTATCATTAGATATTCAGGTACTTTAAAATGTATCAGAAATATGTACTCATCCTCCCTGGTGCTACAGTTGGGGGGATTTAGTCCCAAAAGCCACTGACAGGCTGAAAATTAGCAATTTGTTTACTCTGAGCTTCATATTTTTGCAGCATCATGTAATATTCTGAATTGGTAAAGCATAAAGAAACTGGAAGTGAAAAGAATCCCATTTGTTTCACTGACATATTGAATTAAAACACTGATGGCATTAGATGCCTACAGCACTGATTAAATTTATTCTAGCCATGAAGCAACAGTTTATGATTTTCACATGAATAGCATACTTAAATGAAAAGAACATTAATACAATATGATATTAATATACAAATACTCACATTATTCACCTGCCACTGACGTTCTGAATTAAATCAGTAATGGGGTGTATAACTGATTAAATATCTACACAAGAGAATGCAACAGCTTATGATTTACAAAGGCAATGCCAGAGTGATCACATCATTACGTTGCCAAACGCTATCTATCACTTTTACTGAAGTTAACGAAGATAGATTGCATCCCACAGATGAGATGCAGCCTATAAATACTGCCCTGCTGATCTTCATCTGACTTTCTCAAGGAACAGACAAGCAACAAATCAATAACTGAAGAACTCAGAATACGCTCCCTTATTACTACAACCAGGAAATAAAAATACTAAAGGGCAAAGTTTAAGTTATCCTATAATAGTTGCCACTGATTTTGGTTATATATATATATGTATATACACACATTAGTTCTCGATTTCCTAGATTTTTACCTTTTATCTTCTGTTTTTAAAATTATCTAGAAAGTTTATAGCCAAATCTTTTCCAGTTGCACCACTTCAATTACCTTTTTCCTTTAATTTCCTGTTTTAAGCAACTCCTTTTCTTTAACAATGTTGTAAACCAAGAACAACTGTCCACATCATCATTTTTTTAACACTGAAAAGCCATCAAAGCAATAAAATTGAGCATAAACAGCACTTTGACATCAGAACATGGGATATGGCTTTAATGATCAGTAGTGAAACACCTGCTTGATCTTTATTCATTCTCTGAGTCGGCTTTTGCAAATTCCCTTTCAGGATTCAGCCTGTAGGTTGTTACAGCAGGCTGGTCACAGGAGGGGACCGTGGTTTCTGTCACTGTGTTTGTGCAGGATGCTGGTGATAGGTAACAGGTGGCCCCTGTTTGATCCGGGGTGAAAGCAGAGCCGCACGAGCAATAAGGCACCTGAAGAGAAGCGTTTATATTCACATCTCTCACTGAATGCACAATCTGAACTTTAAATAATTCTCACCCTCACTTTGCTCTTTGAGTACCAGGAAGCCTTTTGCTAAATAAAAGTTCTCAGACAGTAGTAAGGTTATCATAAACTGCAATAACTAATTATACCATCATTCTGTTTAGCCTAAGGATATAGTTTTGTTTCAGAGCAGACGCAAAGTTTGCTAAAATTATACCAAGAATCAGCAAACATCTGTTCCATTTTTTCCTCTATCTTGAAAAAAATAAGCTATTCCACTTTAAAGATTATTAAATGCAATAAGACAGCATAAACAAAGGCTCTGGTTCTTCTGGGTTCTTCAAAGACAGCATAAACAAAAGTTCTGGGTTCGTCAAAGGCTATAAATACCTCCATGGATGTTACCTTATTGCTCCTTCAAACTTCCTCAGGCAATGCTGGAAAGAATGAACATTTGTTGGGAATGTTACAAAGAAATGTAAGATCATTCTAAAAGCAGAAAAGAAACCCACTCTTTTCGAGGTTTTTTTGTGGAAAGTGTAATACTGACATCTCCTATCTAGAAAAACATTTGGTGTCTTCCAAAATAATCAACAGCTTTTTGTGACAAAATCTATACCTACCTCCAATTAATTTTTTCCAGACAATGGATATAGTCCTTCCACAAATGTTCCCTGATTACTTACCAAGGAAAATCACAACAGAGATGCAAACCTGCAATACTCTGTCGTTCATTATCCAAGATATAACTTACGCCTTTATCAAATTTAGGGACTGTCTTAGGGTCAAGCAGGAATAATGTAGCAAAGGAATACATCACATATTTTAGGAAATGCAGGCAGCTCAACAATTTAGAAAACCAACAGTATTTTATATAACTGTAAACTAGAACCCTCTGAGGATGTTTCAATAAATCATTACTAGTTAGCAAGTGTTGTAATATCATAACTTCAATGGAGTTAAACTACATTCTAGTTGTACTACATTGTTTAAAGTACATTAGTTTATATAAAAGAGGTTTTAAAAGCAGAAAGAGATCTAGAATGGAAAGCTAACCTGTAAAGATGGAAGTGTTTTACTGGGTTAGTAAAAATCTCAACAACTGTCATGGAAGAAATTTTTTCCTAATTACAGGAGCCCAGATTATCTTTTCATGCATTAAATGTGGACTCCAAAAAAATCCACAAACTATTCACCCTTACCACCTTCAAAACAATACCATGACTGTCTTAATAAGCCTTCTAATAAACATGTATAATCACACATTTTTATCGTTACTGCTGAAAAAGAGCTATTTGAGGCATTAATGACAGAATAGCTTAGTAATCTAATAATATTTGCTGGATCACATTCCTCCTTAGGAAAAAAAAAAAAAAATAATAATTTGAGAGATGTTCCTCCATGTAGCTTTTTCCTGACAATTCACCAGACACAGTTTTATAATTTATGCAACTAAGTCACAGCTGCTGATGGAAAAAACTTAGCAAATATGAACATCAAGATAAATTTACAGGCAATGTTTAAAGTTCAGTCTGGCACAGACATCATTAATTCTTCATGAACACTCAAGTGCAACAGGCAGGAACACCTTTGCTCAGTACTGAGGTTGGGAATGCTCAGGACATACCAAACTAAAAGATCAGTGTGAGTCAGCTCCCGTCATGAATACATTTCAGAGTTTCACACCAGGAACACTTGGTGACATGTGCACAAATATAGATCTCCAACATAAAAAATGCGTAATATAATATTATTAAACTTCATCCAGCTACAGCAGCAACTCACAGATTTTACCCACTAATCTTGGTCTAGTGAAAGGTGTCCCTGTCCTGGCAGGGTGTTGGAACAAGGTCTTTAAGGTCCCTTCCAACCAAAACAGTCTGTGATTGTCTGATTCTCTAATATGCAGCAACATGCAGAAAAAAAATTACATTGACAAATCAGACACTTTGTTTTCCTCTAACAAGGCTGGCATTGTAATAATAAATATTATGCTTTACTATTTAAATATCCTAGACTTAACAACAACCTCTCACTTTCCCTCCTTTAAAAAGTGAGAATCTCTGGACTCCTATTCCAACACATACAGTTATAATGAATCCCATTCATTTATGAAATGAAAAGCAGCAATATTCAAGCATTTATTTTTAACAGATTAAAAAGCTCTTTCCTGGAGAAGAAAGCTCCAAAACTAAAGGTATCTCATACAAGGTACAAAATGTAATGCTCTGTAAGAGAAATGGGAACATAAATGCCTTTGTGACAGTTAAATTGGGCCCATTTAGTTAGGAAGAATAGTAGCACACATTGGAACACCTTTAAAAGATTCAAACTGTAAAAAGCCTTACAATACATCACAGGATCTGACACGTTATGCTAGCAGTGAAAAGAGTTTTGTGTTCCATGGGCACGAGTGCCTCAAGTTCAAAACAGGAGTGTTTTTTTCACATAACATTTCCTTTTTGTGCTGTGAAAGACACTACACTGGCAAAATGTCCCAGTGCCATTGTTTACGCAGGCAGGAGAAAAAACAGCTCACTGACTATATCTCATCTTACCTTTTCCCTCTTTCTCATTTGTTTTTTTTTGTTTGTTTTTCCTTGCCTCCACCTTTTTTCTTTAATTTTTAATTTGTTCACTGGTCTTCTGTCTACTGTTGTACCACTCTATAAAACCTGTTTGAACACTGCACTGCTTTTTCTACAGATACAGTGACGCAGGCTTTGGTTAATGAATACATTACTTCAAACTTCTCCCTATAATCAGTAAAAAAAACCCAAAAAAAACCCAAAACAGTAATAGCCTAGAAACTGAAGTTTTTTTTTTAAAAAAAGCTTCTGAAGTTTTAAGAAGTTTTTCTTCTAAAAAGGCATCTTTGTATAAACATAAGCTTTGAAACAAGTCAGATCTGCCAAAAGAATGTTTGTGGGAAATCACAGGCAAGAACAGGGTAAACTTTTAAAAAGTGGGAATAAGAAAGATTAACCTGATAAAGTTACTTAGAAAAATATGAAAGAGAAAGTCACTGCTGATTGACCAAAGAGAGTTTAGAGATATGAAAGAATCCCCTCCAAAAAAGCCACTACCTTGCACAAACAATAAAGGTGTTAGGGCACGGCACACTCTGCACATCCTGGACTGGTTTGTTGTTGCTCTTGTCATTGTTTCTTCCTGCCGAAGACAGGAAGAAACAAGGTACAGGGTTCTTGGTGAGTTTTGAATCTGTTTTTAGTGAACTGGAACAAGTTAGATAAAGTTGTTTATATGCTGTAAATCTACTTTCCCTGAGCCGAAAATGTGTTAGCTAATGGGTTGTTTATGAGTTGCAAATCTGTTCAGTGAGGTGAAAATTTGTCAGATAATGGGTTGTTTATGAATTCTAAATCAATATTCAGTGAGTCGGAACTATGTTAGATAATAGCTTGCGTATGGGTTGTAAATCTGTTTTCAGTGAACTGGAAACATGTTAGATAATGGGTTGTTTCTGGGTAGTAAATCTGTTCTCAGTGAGCTAAAAACATGTTAGATAATGGGTTGCTCGTGAGTTGTAAATCTGTTTGTAGTGAGCTGGAAACCTGTTTAACAAAGAGCTCTATGTGCCTTAAGTGCTTTTAGTGTGCAGGAAAGTTCACGGATCTATTAGATTTGAGTGGCACCTCTGATTTCAGGGAGGTAGAGATCCATCTGATAATAGATCCTTTATGAGCAGGTTTACATTCAGTGAACTAAAAATCTGGGACAACAGTGTCTTATATGTAACACATCCTATTTTCTCTATTAAAGTCAAATACTGAGGAAAGGTTTACAGTATTTGTAGACTTCAATTTAATGAGGTAGAAAAAGGTTGTAGAACTGATATAACCATACTAGGTACTTCCAATGTGGTTTTGAATCTCTTCCTAATAAAGTAAAACTTCCTACAGATGCATTCTAATAATTTTGGAGGGAAAAGTAGCAACATTAATGTCAAATATGTTATCTTTCAATCCTGAAGTGAAACATTACTACGAAAATCTCTCAGCTGGATTCCATTCAATAAGTTCTATGCAATCACAGATTCTTAACGTGGAAATAAGAAAATTTCGGAATTTTACATCTTCCAGTGAATGGAATTAGTGATGTCAACCATCTTAACACTGCTTTTCTCTTTATAGGTGGAGGTTGATCAAATCTTTCCATTATATCAAGCAGCCTCATGAACTCTCTGCTGTTTACAGCGAGAGAAAAATCACGTGCAGACTGTGGGATGGAAGGCTACAAAAATACCAGCTGAAAAAGAATGACTCAACAAAACTGAAGAGGTTTAAAAAACGTGAAAGAGAGCAATAACCATATTTTGGGATGTTATAACCCTTCTCACTTACAAAGAACCATTTCCACAGAATAATACAGAAGTATTTCTACAAAAACGCCACAGTTCGCATGTACATCCCAAGCATGTACAGTGAATGCTTTTGCAAGGATACAAAACTTCATCTGACATTCAATTATTCAGAGTGCTGACTCTGCTAATGAAAAATGAAATCTGGCATATTAAGTTACAAGCAGAAACACTTCCTAACAATTTCTTAAAACTGTAATTCCCAGCTATGCTTTATGGAATGTCTTTAGCTCTTGTAGAGCAACCTATTATGAAGTAATGAGGAATACTTTATTGTTCTTTCAAAAACCAATTTCTATCTACATTAGTGTTTCATCAGTATTTATTCCTCCTCTTTGTCTGTTTTAAATGCTGAAAATTCCAGTGGCTTTTCATATAATGCTTTTAATGTCTTTTTATGACACCAGAGTTAAAATTGTGCTTCCGTGTCACCACTGCACGTTCCTGTGAGCTCCGTCTCTTGTGCAGCTAAGCTCAACTCTGAGTCTCTTGGTTTAACGTTTTTCTGGGAGTAATGGGAACATCCTGACAACACTGCTTAGTTATTCTTGAACATATCTTAACACAGATATCATAAATTCCTCATAGATATGCAAACATAAGAAGGGAAAGGGAAAAAAAGATAACCTAAGCAGCTTGTATTACATATAATCATCATATGATTTGTTTAGAAGATACCTTAAAAGATCATCCCATTCCACCCCTCCTGCCATAGTCAGGGACACTTGCCACTATCCCAGGTTGCTCCAAGCCCCATCCAGTCTGGCCTTGGACACTTCCAGGGATCCAGGGGCAGCCACAGCTTCTCTGGGAACCCTGTGCCAGGGCCTCGCCATTATCATAGTAAAGAATTTATTCCTTAAATCTCACCTAAATCTATCCTCTTTCAGTTTAAAAATATTTTAAAAATCCTTTTCCATGTGTTAATGACACCTGTTTTCATAACCCCAAATGACTCCACAGAACCCCAGAGCAGAGGTAGAACAAACAACAACTATCCAATGTCAGTTGTGGAATAATATTTTGTCAGTTTGCAGGTGTTTAACTTTTTTCTTTTCTAAAATATATTCCCATTAACATGCAACAGCAGAAGGTGATACATCAAACAAACTTCCATTTTTCCTCATCACTCTTTGTCTTGTTATTAAACTGACCCAAACAAATAACAAAATTTAGGCAACATGGCATAAAACAGTAGAAATTCATATGAGATTTATCCACAACCTAAGGAGCAAATACTATACAGCACTTCAGATATTTTGGAAAACAATTACTGAAATTGCAGCCTTCAAAAAAACCAGTCAGTACTGAAAAGTGACAAGTAAGAGAACAAACAAATTAAGTATCTGCATCTGATAACTGACTACAGATGAATGTGGTTTGTCGCATATTTTAGAACAAATTAAGTAGAACAGAAATGAAAGACAGCAGAAGTGTTTACAATTAACTCTCTCATTAGATTATAGATGTTTAGCATTAAGGATGTATTCCTTATGTACTCACATTCAGATTTTCCTGGAGTTCAAATTTTACTTAACAAATGTGGTAACTTTTTACACACACCTTGTATTACAGTCATGTCAGACTTGGCTGACAAACATTTCGTTGCCAGATACTCAGATTTCATTGAGACCTCAGCTGCAAAGTAGGGTTTGTCTTATCCTGAAGACTTTGGTGAAGATGTGGCAGCAATGTCTTGACAGTAGTGCTAAGCTACAAGTTTCAAAGGCTCAAAACATGTCACATTTCATACAATTCCTCCTACTACTGTGGTGAAGGCATAGTAAACATAAGGAGTAAATAAGTACATTACCAAGTGAATCTCTATTAAAACCAAACAATTTTGTAGGTTGGAATTTGCCTCTGATTATCACTGAGCACAATTGCCTTTCTTGGGCTTCAAGAAGAGTTAAATCAACTGGACACACTGATCAAGATCCTAATATTTTATACTGAGAAATGGCTACAACAAAGACTTCACCCTCACTAACTAGAAAAATAAGCAACCAAATAGTTTCATTTCCAAGCAATGCGCAAGGAGGTTTTGTTACAACAGTAAAGCTCCTTAAAATCACAGCAATATAAATTAATCATTGCCACCATCACTTCTGTTTTCTAGTAACATGCTTCACGCCTCAGAAGCCTGTTTTAAGACAAATCATTCTGAAGTGGTTAATGTTTAAATGCATCTTACAGGGATAAAATATAATAATTAATTACGGTAAAACTTCATTGACTTTTTTACTCTCTAAAGCCAAGCAATCACTAACTTTTCACTCAATAAAGTTTATTGAAATAAAATAGGCATTTTGGAAATTTTTTTTTTTTTTTTTACTTACTTTCAATCAGGACTTTCCTGCCAGCCCAGTTGTCTTTAATCACTTGGATGTTTCCATAGTGGGCATCGCTGAAGAAGATGCGATTCGTGCCCCTTCCCTTCAGGCTGTAGTCAAAGGCCAGAGCTATCACATTTTTGAAGTACTCTGGGTTCTCATAGGGCCTTACTGGAGAGTTCAGGTTGGTCTCATCTGAAAGGTGGATGCTTTTTAATATTGTCCTTCCTGAGTAGAGCAGGTACCCCTCGTGTCTGAGGCAGCTGACCCCATCCTCTGCGAGGTACCCGTGGGCACAGGCACAAGTCCTGCGGGCGCTCCCGCGGTAAAGGCAGAGCTGGTGGCATCCCCCGTTGCTCTTGGCACAGACATTGGTACCTGTGCAAAAATCACAATGAAATCTGTCTTTTATAAATAAAAATACATGTAGTTAGCTTAAGAAGAAATTAAATTTTATGTATTTGGAGAATTCTCCTCATAAAAATTATTTGTACTATATCCACAAGGCTAAAATGGTAAATAATGTGACTTTAACCACAACAGAGATAATTTTAAAGAATACGATTAATGAGCAAATACAATTAATGTCCTTTTCAATTCACAACAGTGTATATTTTATTAATAAATAAAGATAAAATGGGTTATTCTTCCATAACCAGCTGAAGACTTAGAAAATGTTTCAAGTGCTTTGAGCTCTAAATTTTTTTTAAAAACACCTGTTAGTGGCAAAAAGTTAAATTTAGCTACCATCAGAACACAGTACTTCTTTAGACATTTTCTACCAAATTAAATACATATGTATTGACTGGTAAAAAACTGTGTGAATCCAGTTCCCTGTTTTTAATGAACACATTTCCTACCATTTTGTTCTAATTTTATTTAAAACCTGACTTCAAAAACTTACTCCCTGACAATTGCACACCATTAAGGAATCATTGTCAAATTAGTAACTGCATTTGTTGCAAGCAAAAAACTGGTAATCATCAATAATTGGGAGCTATTTGTCTTTTTTATTTTGGACTGTCTATGAATTACTAGTACAGTTAGCTAAGATAATTCAGTTTGTTTCTGACAGCACTTTCCATGTAACAACTCAGCTCTTTCAGTATAGTAATTTTCCCATTTCTGAAAGTTTTCCACATAATGAAGGTGAATAAAACATTTTAATAGAATGTTTTCAGGTACAAAACCATAATTGTTGGGGAATATGTAGTGTTTGAAAGTACTGTTGATTGAATTCTGTAACTGCTACATTTCAAGCTGAAAATTCTTTTAAGAAAAAAAATCATGGGAAATGAGAAGTAACTTGCTCTTAAAAGCAGAAACATTGAATTTTGTGTTCCTAGGAAAAATTCCATGAGACACAGTCCTCTGAAGTTATGTAAAATGTGGAGATTCAACTGTACACTATTTTTACATTACTATACACATTTTTACACTCAGTTTGTTTTAAAGATTCTTTAAAAGTTGTATTAGGCTAGAAAAGTTAATATCTGTTTGGAAGGATGAGAGGTTGCGAAGAAAAAAAGAAAATATACGGAAAGACCCTCAAGCTTCTAAAACCTCTTGGAGAACTTCAATGCTTCCATGGTTCACCAGCTGTAAGTATCTTTAAAAATGGCCAGTTCTGAAGCCAGGGTGGTCAGGGCATATCCTTGCACACCTGTAAAATTGCACTGAAGGATGGGAATCTTTGCAAGTCCCACTGCAGGACTGGATCATCAAAAAAGGGCAAGACAGGTGTTTGGAAAAAAAGCATAAATCACAATCAGCACAGCTTGTTGGGGTGGTGGGGTTTGTGTGTGTGTGTTTGTTTTTGGGTTTTTTTGTTTGTTTGTGGTTTTTGTTTTTTGGGGTTTTTTTGTTGTTTTTTTTTTTTTCTTTTTTTTTTCTTGTTTGATTTGGGGGGTTGTTTTATTAGGAAAAGGTCTGGAAACTATTCAATTACATTGGGTTTTTTTAAACATTAAACTATTTCTAGTTCAATAAACTTAAAAAAAAAATATATATATATAATATAATAGTGTGAGATAGAAAAACATTCCAAAAATATTTTTCACCTGTTTTTTCCCTTTTGTCCTTCTGGCTCACTGACATCCCCTCCCAATGACATTAATCATTTGTACCCTAGTAAAATTTGAAAAATGTATTAAAAAATCATTCAGGTATGCTTTTCAAACTAACATCAGTAGATTTTTAGCCTTAATAACCATTTGTGCTATTCCTAACGTGATCAAGCCTATGAATCTATCAATAAAAAATTACACATAAAGAAGCATTGTTTTATCCCATTGGTCTATTTCCTAATTCTATAATATAAAGCCCTTCCAAGGCAGCAGACATTAACCATTTCTAGCCTAGTTAAAAGAAATGGGTTTTGGTATGGATTTTAATTTTATCCACAAAATATGATGCTCTGAAATTGAATGCAGAAATCCTTAGTAAAATTAATATGCATCCATGTTTGTAAATTATTTTTTCTCAAAAATATTTAAAATTTTACAATAGTTTTTCTTATTCATAAATGTTTTCTTTCACAATGCAGATTTATTTAACATGTCATATTTAATGCACTTATTTAGGGAAGATGTATGTAGAAGAAACAGAATCTTTGGATATATAATGCTGTGATTAAAGCAAATCTTGAGTGCTACCAACACCAGAAATATATTTGTATTAAAAACTTTATATATAATGGTGGTAACGTTTTCTCTTTTTCATGTCTTTTTGAATAAATTTCTATAAAATTTTCTCTGGAGTACCCAGTAGCAGTTTTTTCTGAGGAAATCATCTTCATTTTTGGTAGACATGTAACCAATTTTGGTCACTGAAACAAGCTTTTCAAGGTCTTGTCAAAACCAGAATTGTAGAAGTAAAAAGACAGTTTAAGCAAGATTATTCTTAGTCAGGTAGTGGAAAACAAAGTTTAACCATCAGTACCATAAATCACAGAGAATCTATAACAACTTTTGTCTCTTCAATTTGCTAAACTAATTGAATATAAAGGAAATATGATGATTTACAAGGTCTCTTCCCACAGAAGAAGAAGAAAATAAAAAGCAAAGAAAAAAGAGACTCAAACCCAAGTAATTTCAGCAAATAAATAATGAGACACAGAGGCTTGAAATTTCTAATATAAAAAAAAAATTCTGGTTTACTTTCCAATAGAAATCTGAAACTACCTGAGATGCCTGCTCTGTAAAGCACAGGTCAAGGTCTCTCAATCCTAGGAGTTCAAGGTCTCTCAATCATAAGACTGTTTTTTTAAGAAAAAAAAACCAAAAAAGCCCAACAAAACCCATCTAACCTGGAATGATAGGAAGTGTTTTGGTTTTACATTTTCTCTTTGAAACACTCTGAAGAATTTTAGTAGGATTTGTACTATATGTTTTCTTCAGTACCTTAATTTTATTTAAAAAAAAAATACTTCAAGAGTAAAAAGTAGAGATAAAATCATTGATTACTTAATTTTTGGTATGCTTTAATATACAGAAGAAGTAGCAGGTGATATTAAAACAATCAATAGCATCCTTAAGAACAGCCAACCTTTCTCTCGTGCTCTATTAAAGACTTTCACTTCCTTCAGGTTTATTCCAAGGCCAGTCCTCATGGTCACAGCATCCGTGGCCTCATTCTTGTGGCCTCTTCTAATAGAGCCATTTGCATGTGCTCTGCCAAAAAAGTTGAAGATGTCTCATCAACAATCCTCAACTAATTCACACCGAACAAATGCCTGAGGAGCAGTGGAGAGTGCACTTAACAGGAGGTGGAGCAGCCTGTCCTCATCTAAGCACTGAGGCCCTTTCAGCATCAAACGCCCTCTCCTTGGAAACTCCGTGATCCCGCCTGCGACCTTGCTAAGGAAGGGCTACTCCTACTGAGGTGAAGCACCTGGCACTGAAATAACGTTTGGAGATTTAAAATACTTATGAAAAATAAATTACCTGTCAGACCAGTAGATGTAAGCTCCGAACACCGCAACTGAAAACATATCCACATTGCTCCCTGACAGCACAATCTCCCGACTCCCTCCACTCTCAAGGTCAATTCTTTCTATCTTGTCCGTACGAGCATCACACCAATACAATTTATTTTCCTAAAGATTAATTTCAAAGGAAACGTCAACAGGCTTGTCCGAGTATTTAATTAAGAGTTATTAAGATTACATCAAGGTGGAACGCCAGCTGGCTTTAATGAAACATAACAAATACTGCACATTTTAAGGGATACTGGAAGACAGAGGAACCAACCTCGTAATCGATGGAAATCCCGTTAGGCCATGCAATCCCCAGGCTCACAAGGACAACCTTCTCAGACCCATCCAAGTGTGCTCTGCCTATGCAAGGGGTCTGTCCCCACTCTGTCCAAAATAAATACCTAAAATGTTGTAGAAATCACCAATTAAAATTGCAAACAAAATGCGCTAGTACCATTAAATGGGTACTTAGAAAACATATGGTGCTCATGTCTCTAAACAGTCTTAAGAAATTAAATTTAGCAAAATACTTATTTAATAGAACACATTGTTGAGATATTGTTTTCAAATTATATATATGAAGAAATTGTTAAAACTGTATTCTAGTAGTCAATATGCAATTTTATTCCTTAAATAATTGAGCTTTGTGCTTGGAAAAATAAAAGTTTATTATAAAAAAATAAATTACTGAAACAGAAGCTCTTGCATCTAATTATCAATAAATGTTGTGATAATACAAGAGATTTCTAACTTTTAAAGGTGTTAAATATGAGGCAGTGAGAAGCATTGCGTGAAATGGTAGAGCAAGGGGACCTTACTTGAGAAGAAAGTATTTTTCAAATTCTGCCAAATTCCTCATGGGAACAATCTGAATCTTACTTATCTAATCTCATATTCCTGTATACTTCTCACTACAGTTATATCACTAAATTGGGGTAAGATGCTAGGGCAAACTTCTGCCTTGACAAACTTCTCAATCTTTTGATTCAGGTATAGCAAAATGAGGCCAGTTAATCTACACACAACACTTCCTTTATGAACAATAACCTATGGAACAGCTTTATGGGGACATTTATGTCTCTACAAATATAAACGTGTGCATGTATATCAGTGTTAAAATATATTATAAATACATAAAATAACATATATTTTGAGGAAGAAATATCGATAATATAATTGAGGCCTAGAATATTATTAATTGCCAGAAGAGAAGGATTTTCATAGCAAATATTCACAGAACACTAAAACTTTTTTTAGTAATATGCTGTCCACAAAGTGAACAGAACACACAAAATCATTCCCCGTTGCTTTCATTTGTGTGGAATGTATGGGTTAGTTGGTTTTTAAAGACTACAAAAGTCTTCTGGGCATTATTAAACTGTTCTCCCCCTCTGTCTGGTGACATAACTGCACCAATCTGTTGTTAAGCAGCTGTATTTGACTAGATGACTGCAGATATGTGAAATAATGAGGGATAATAATGTGATCAGGGTGAAAAAAATATGAATCCTATAATTTGCTCATCAAATTCAGCTTCTGAAACAACCCGCTTTGGCTCTCATTGTGGAGCTTTCTCGCTCCAGGAAAAACGAATCTGTTCTCATAGTTCTTGATATAACAAACAATAACATTTATACTAATGATAAAACTCATACAGACTAGGAAACTGAACTGCAACATGAGTTAAATTAAAAATATGCTGAGGAATGTTAAAATAGGCAGTATTATCCAGTTGGATTTTAACAATCATGACATAAGTTTAATGCAAGTTTAACCAGATTATTAACAGCACCTCTGAACAGAACTGAAATTGCTTTCAGGTTTCTGGTCAGAGGTCAGAGGCTTATTTGAGACTTTCTCAATACAGGATATGAACTAAATGTTGATCACAGAAAAGCACACATTCAATATACTAGAATTAAATGCTCCTTAAACCAGTTACTCTGAGGAAAAAAACCAAAAACAATATAATTAGGAGGTTAAATGAATCTAAAATTCTCCAAAGAAAATCATGAACAGCTGCCAAAACATGTTATATGAATAAATATACCTGATGAGGGACAAAGACACTCTTTTGTAGGGCTACACATTCCTCAGTTTTTCCTCAGTGACAATAAATAATGTCACCAGCCAGCTGAACGCTGCCTGCTTCCCATCTTGGCATAACTGGCAGATTCAACAAGCTCTAATAACTGCTATTTTCTTCTCTATTCTTACAGCTGTCAACTCCAGCTTCCAGAGAAATGCAGAATGTGAAGCCAGGACAAGGGGAGGGAAGAACACCTTCAAAAGTTTTGCCTCGAAAAGGGGAAGAAGTGTAACAATAATGCAAAGGGCAAAAAGGCCTTAATCTCTGCCCAGAAAGGCAGACCTGTACTTTCCTAGCAAAATGCTGCTATGCTTCTCCTGGAGAAACTGAGTGGAGACATCTCAAGTCACCATTTTGTGGCACAATGTTATAAAATAGATGAAGCTTACCTTTCTTCGCAGAAGATACTAATTGTTTTACATGTCTGGAAGAGCGGTGTAATCTGTGGTTCTCTCAGTCTCAAATATCCTAAATAACCCCTGTGCCATGGGCAGGGACACCTTCCACTGGGCCAGGTTACTCAGAGCCCCACACAGCCTGGCTTTGCACAACTCCAGGGATGGGGATCCCACAAGGAGTTCTGGAGGTGGAAGGGGACGGTACATTCCCTATTTCTGTCAATGCTGCAGGGCAGTCCCTGCCCTCAACAATCAGCTGGGTGACTACAGATGTCAGTTTAGCCAGCCTTTACTCTCCAATCCACAACCTTCTTCTTGTGACTTTCAGCTACCCTGGCCAGTCTCCCTGATTCTTGCCCTGGAATGCTACATGACCTTGGAATTTATAACTACCAAGGAACACACTGTTCTGGGATTTCATCATGAGGTCCTTCACGAGCTGACGTGGCTTCCTTGGATTTGCTGGGAACTTCAGATTTAAGCAAGCTTCCAAGCAACATCTAACCTTCAGGTGAAACGGCTTCCTTACAAAATTTAAACCATTTTGCAGGAAATGACATAACGTTATGAACACAGAGGGCAAGGCAAAAGCTGCATGTTACAAACAAGGTGTTACCCTTTCTCTGGGTGCACCGCGATGGAGCGCGGCTGGTCCAGGCCCTGGGAGATCACAACGTAGCGGAATGAGCCGTTCAGCCGTGCCACCTCAATCAGGTTGAAGCCATGATCTGTCCAATATATGTTACCTACAAGAAACACCTCGAAGTCACTGCATGAAGGAAAGACTACTTGAAAAGTGTTTAAGTTAGAACCGGAAACTAACTGCTGTATTTTCATTTGCATGGGTGCTACATTTGTAATTTACAGTCCTATCCGGCCTTTTTAGAGCATAAACTGGTATTGAAACTGTTCATCTCAGAGTGCCATCCAAGATATATAAATAATTTCCAGACATTTCTAATACCAGAAATTCGAGCTGAAAGGAAACCAAGTTATTTAGTCTTGGGTGGAACAGGCAAGAGTGTGCCCTCAGAAATGATGACAAGTCCTGGAGCAGGCTCAGACTTACCTGCTATCCAGTCCACTGCAATGCCTTCAACTCTCCCCAAACCATTTGTGACAATGTCTTCTTTCCAGGTTTGGTCTCGCTTAGCTCTGCTAATTTTGTTGAAACCCATGTCTGTCCAATATATTGTATCATTTCCTAGAAAACAGATGCCCATGATTCTTAGATTAATTCACTTTTCCAAACATCTGCATTAGGAACTGTAAAAATTGCAAGTTATAGCTTTATTAATATATATTAAGTATCAAAATTATCAGCCTTAATTCTTCATTCCCTTTCTTAAATTTTATTGAAAATAATTCTGTCAGAATAGTAGGTTGTTTAGTACAGCACATGTAGCACAATAGCCATGACAGCAGATGGAAGCTACTACCTCTGTTAAAATCACAATAAATATGCTGTCTTTACTTTTTCCCTAATGGAATAAATGCTTACAAAACATACTATTTTGTTTATCACCATTCCAAAATATTTAGGAGTCTGAAAAGCTACAGTATAAAACTGCTTATACAGTCTTTTCCATCAGTAATCAGACACACTGAATTTTGACAACATAAGAAAAAAAGAAAATTAACTAGGGAAATAAAAAGTGCCATTTGAGAGTGATATGCTGACAAAAGAATAATAAAATAGATTCCATCCACAATTCAGCTTTTATTTTAAATGTCCTGACAAGTTTCCAGTAATAGTCTTTCTTTTGGTGTTTCAAGGCATCTCAGCTGTCTTCCGAGTCTTTCTGCTGAACTGGTTGGCCAAAAAGTGGAAAAAAAGGGACAACTTTGACCATTTTAACTCAACAGCCAGGCCAAGAATTTGAAGTGGCCTGAGCACAGACACAAACTCCCCTCTGTTGCACACAATAGCCTCAAAAAAGAGATGGGGCAAACAAAGTGAGAACATTCCTCAAGCAGTACTGTCTCTATTTCTACTGACAGGGTTCTGTAGATAAACTGCAATCAACATTCTGCTTGCAAAGTAATCAGCTGATGACCTCCTGAGTGAGATGTTTTGCTGAGAGATATTAAATAATATTTGTTCTTTCATTTTTTTTTTCATACTTCGTATATTTGCTTTTAATTCCACAATAGTGTGTGTATTTATCGAATATATCTATTTCTGTATACAGCACAGAAATATTACCTATATAAATAGATAGAAATATTTTATATCTACATCTACATACACATGTATCTCTCTTTATGTGTGTGTGTGTAAATATTTGTGTAGATAGATATATTTATAAAAGAAGAGAATTATTTGTGAGCAAACAATACTGGTATGCTCAAGAATCTTATAACACCACCAATTAAACAAATGACCAAGTCTGACTTCAAGTAATCAAAACAAATATGAGAGTCATGCATTTTATTGCCTGTTTGCTAATTAGAATTTAGAAGTATCAAAATACACAAAGAAAAAAGGTGTATGTATCTTCCAGCTTGTTCATGTCTGCAAAAGACACTGCCATTAGACTTTTAATTCTGACACACTGTACTACTAGCATATGTTAATGGATTTTATCCACTTTGCATACCTAAACATTACTGAGAGAACAGCAAAATTTGGGAATCCCTCCTCAATAAGAGTGAAATGCAAGCAGCACTCACGAACTGAAAGGTAAAAAAACCCAGAAGAAATCTGAAATTACCTCCAATTGCCTTCAGAATAATATCTGATGTACATAGGTTTTAGACATGAATTTATAAAATTCAATGTAACGTACCAAAAAGAGAAGAACAGTTGTTTTTGAAACTGAAACACAGTTGAAAGCTGTACTGTAACTTTTTTATAATGCACTATCCCGTTGTGTTTTCACTGCTGAACACCATTTACATTTATCTGTTGCAATGCATTTGTCACTGCCAATTGTATTCCTGTTCCCTGTGCTCTAACTGATCATCAGCCAAGCAGGAGAACCTCACTTAATTTCATCCAGCCTCAAATTTCATTTTTCAAAAAAGCCAAAAATCTTATTCTCCCAAAATATTAATTTGATATTTATTAGCTAAGTCCACACACAAAACTCTCTAAAGTAGGAGCTAGCCTATCTTAGGACTATGCTAAAAAACAAAAACAAAAAATAAATCAAAAAACATGAGATGCAAAACAGCCAATAAAACCCTAATATTGGTATCTTAAATTGAAAAGGTCAAATTTTTGTTTTCTGTATTAGACATCATAATTTTGTAAAGTTTGTATAACTTAAATTTAAAAAAAAATAATGTAAGTATATTATAATACGAAAAATATAATCCCTGGAAAACCCAACTGCATTGTCTTAGTACTCTCTGTCAGGAACATGTCTAGTCAACACTGCTCTCTCCTCCTGTGTCCTTCCAGGAACAGATGAAATCTCTGTATCAGAGTCTCTCCCATCTCAGGGGTGTGTACACAGGCAATGGCTTTTAAGTGATTTTTATGTCTCTGGAGACTATAATTGAACTACACCCATGATACAAGAAAACCCTGAACATCAGCTGCCACTAATTTGAAAGGAAAACATACAAATATGAGGGCACTGTAAAGTGTTGAGAGAACTTGAAATTTTTCTAGGTAGAAATGCAAGAGCATCAGTGATATAGGAGGTCAAAAAAAGAGAAGATTTAATGACTTTAACTTCTAACCTGATAACAAGAGATTAGTGATATTTGCGTGATGGAGTAGTCCAGCACAACAGACAGAAATAGGTCTGATTTCTATAAATAGGCATATATTAACATACACTTAAGTAAAAAATTAGGGCCTCTCAATGTTGAATTTCCAGGCAGAATCTATGCCAAAATAAAAAACAATGGAGTATGACAAAATAATTGTATGTTTCAGGAAGCCAGTCTCTGTGTTTATGTAACATAGGTAACTTTAGATTTTATTTCTAGACTTCCAGTTTGTAAACTCCATGGGTAACAAAATGAGTCTTGAAGGAAGCCTGGTCAAAAAACTGAGGGATTAAAAATATAGAGACACAGGGTATTTTTCAGGTCACTACTTGGTCACAGACTACTTATTTTCCAAAAGCTAATCAAAAATTGCTAATGTTTTTGAAGATACCCAAACACCACTGGGAGATGTATCCAATCACTTTTAGAATCTGATCTTGAATTTTTTACCACCTTCTTTCCCATGTATGCAAAAGTGAAACCTCCTAATTTCATAGGAAATTTGTGGGGCTGTGTAAAGTAAAAACTATTTCTGTATACACAGTGGAAAGGTACATGGTGTACTCCAGGTGGAAATGCATGCTCTTCAGACTGTCAGAGCACCTTCCAGAAGGAGGAAACAGATCCAGACTTGCCTTGTGCCCTGCAGGGAAGTGGCTGAGCTGTGCTAGGCAGGGAGGAAAGTGTTCCACTCAGCTGTCAAAGCCACCCGGAGGTGCAACAACACATTGGACTAAGAAAATTCCACGGGATAAGTGTCATAGCAGGGACAAGCCCTTTTCCTTGATGAACTTTTTCTGTAAAACCACCAGTTTCCTACTCAAGTTCGCAGTGATGACTCCACCATAAAAGAGCAGCTGCTGCTGCCAGAACAATCTACATGTGCACAAGTTTTCCTAGCTACTGTAAATACGAAAGACAGTTAACAGTGTAACATGATCCATTCCCAATTCCTTTAAAAACAGCTGTAATTACTTACAAGGTTTGAAAACGAGGGGTTATTTCATTTATGAGAAGAATTTACAATTTTAACCATACATACAACAAATTATACATAATACTTACCTGCATGGAAGTCTATGCCCACAGCAAATGAAGTCCCAGATATAGGCATTAAAGCATCCATTTTATCATTTGGATCAAGAGGAATTCCTCTAATTCCCTCATGAACAGAATACATGAGAAATGATTCAATGCCTATGGGAAAGTTAAAGTAGCCAATGAGAGCAAAGTGGAAACTTTCCCAGTTTCCAAGACCTGAGGAGCTAACATGCACTAGACATAATTTTCCAATACTGCTCCACAATTTTTCAGAGTGACAACTCCAGCTCTTTGAAAAAACACCCATGAGTTATTATGGTGTATTTCTCATTAAATTACAAATGTGGTCCTACAAAGAGAAGGGAATTATTGTCCACTTCAAACACCACCTTATAATCAGGTAATTAGCAGTAATGAAAATTAAGAAAAAATTGGTTTTGAATTATGAGAAATCTAAGAATGCTTTCAGTGCACATCTGCGCTTTGTGAACATATTCAGCAAGAGATAATTTTAAAGATCCTGTGGAAAACAGGATGGTACATTGTCTTTTGAGGTACAGGATTCATCTCACCTCAGTTATGGGCATTTCTTTCACAGACAGGAGGGAGAAATACACAGTTTTAGTGGTCAATGCAGTTGATGCATTTTAAACATCTACTTTTGTGTTAGATTAATCACATTGCAAATGCACCCATTTCTGTTAAGTAGGAATAAATTCTACTGTGTAGAGTTCTTCTTATGTAGTAATTCGCAGGAATTACTTAGTCCTAATTAATAGCAATAAATAATATTAAATTTATAAAACTATAAGACACCTTGACTGTAAGACCATTTTGCATTATTCAGGCAAAGAGTAAGACTTCGGCTGTAAGTTACGTTCTGATTTTTGCCAACTTAAATAGAAAAAGATTTAAGGAAAAAATTGGTTTTATTTTATACAAAGAGCAATACAATAGGATGAGATAGCCCACCATTCAGATCCTTGTAGCCTATAATTTAGTTTACAGATAAGGTATATGACCTTGAACAAGTATTTACTGCTATTAACAATGGTTCAGATAGTGTGCTTTTCTGCCTACATTAAAAAAAAAAAAAAATCCTCAGAGTTTCCACAGAAATTTCTGTATTTGAATAATTAAATGAAAAGCTAAATTTAATTCTGTCTTAACCACAACGAACACTTCTCATTTACTGTTTCAATCAAGCACATTAAGTATAGTTATTTAACTCAAAATGACTAAAGTAAGTTTATTTACTCATTGCAATGTTCCCCTAGAATTTAAGTTAATTAAAATAAATACTGAAAGCCATTTTACCTTTGCAGGCCATGCGGTTTTTTTGGAGGTTGTAGCCAACTGTGCACACACAAGTTCTGGTGGTTTCTGAGGTTGGCAAGCAAAGCTGGGAGCACCCCCCGTTGTTTAACTGACACGCATTGCTGCCTATGACATGATGGGAGAAGAGAGAGGGAAAGCAAAATTTGAGCAAAACTAGCTAAAAATGAGTGTTGTCATCCATAAATTAATATTTCCAAATTTTGTTCAGCTAACTTCCTGGAAAAATTGAAATATGCATAAAATATTTTGTATATTCATATACCTTTCCATGCTTCGCTCGTGTAGAATTTTATCCACACATTTCCCTTCAGAATATAAATAATTCTGAAAAATCTGCCTATTTTAAAGTAAAAGCGCATGAAAAACCTGAAAATTCTACGTTGAGTTAATGATGAAATCTGACTATTTTATTCTAGACTACGAACAAATTATTGATATCTTACTGATTCCTCAAATGTTATCTTAACCTTGTTACCTTCATGAACAAGAATTTTTTAGTATATTTAAGACATACTCCAAAGTGATCTCACAAATCCATGCTCTTGACTGCTTAACTAATACAATATTTACTTTTTAAGTAATAGATAATCATACTTTAATATTATTTATAAAAAAACCATTATACACAGTAAACTAAACACATCTCAGAAATTTGAAGCTTCATGTAGAAACATTTAAATCCACTAAGATATTCAAAGAATTAGTTGATTACAAGTTACCAAGCCTACAAAAATCAGAGCTCTACTTGTCACATTTATTTTCACATCCCTAATTTTGAAGTAGAAAGCATTTATTCACCTAAAATCATAGAAATTTTCTAATGATGCAGCAGACATCAGATACTGCTAAAGTCTGAGCACTCAGGAGGCAACCTTTTTATCTTCATGGCAGGGTGTTAAAACATTTTAAAATGATGGAAATTTACTGAAAGCCTAAATTTTTGTCACTTTCTGTTTCACCAAGCTTAAAAATAAGGGCCAGGCTGGCAAAACACCTTTGGTGTTTCCTAGATTAGGTAGAATGGTAAGAGCTCTCAGAAATGCTCAATATGGAACTGAATTAATGTGCTCCTTATAAAGACTGCTTATTGCAGAAACATCCCATGCTCTTTTAGAAGCTTCTCCACAAAATCCCAGAATCCCAGAATGGTTTGGGTTGGAAGGGACTTTAAAGCTCATCTTGTTCCAACACCTGCCATGGGCAGGGACACCCTCCACTATCTCAGGGTGCTCCAAGTCCCATCCAGCCTGGCCTTGGACACTTCCAGGGATGGGGAGTCCACAAAGAAATAAAATCAATTGTTTCACTTAGATCCCATCCTCATCACTTTTCAACTGGAATCTGAATTAAACTCTTCCTAAAGAAATTCACAAATGTTTTCTTCACCAGTCTCCAAATTCATAAAACTGTGTACATGACCCCAAATTACACCTTTTTATACTATCTTAGCTCCCACTGTGCCAACTAAGTTTCGGCAGCATTAGCAATATCCCCCCATTTTTCTGCTGCCTCGATTTTGATTTATAGCACTGTCACTGCTGTCAACTTATATGACTTAAACTCTGTTCTAAATTAGATAATGAACAATACTAATGAATTCTTTAATAATACTTCACTTAAAATTTTAATAATTTGACATGAGGTTCAAGTGCTAAGCCTTTATTTTTACAAAAATATTTAAACTCTCTAAAAGACCTTCAAACTTTGCTTTAGTGCAAACATCTGATAAATTAAAATACATCAGGAAGATATGCTAAATCAATTACCCTAATATATTCACTAATGTATTCAAAAATAAAGAATTTTCGTCAACACAATACACTTTATCAGTGAATTACAATAAAATACATATATTATTTTCTTCACATTTGGAGAATAACATGAGAAAAGATACCATGCACTCTAAAAGTTGGTCAAACATACAGCAAATTTACCTTACCTTGCTGTGCTGCCTTATCATACACTTTCATGTGAACAACACCTGCAGTTTTGTTTCTCAGGACAGTTGGGTTTCTTCCATCTTTTTTATTACAGGTGCCAATCTGAGCCAAGTTCTGGTCTGCCCACCAAAGCTTTTTATCTGTAAAATTTCCAAGTTTTAAAAATGAAGAGGATCACTATCCAATTGTATATGATTGAGACCTAAGGCAGGAAAAAGCTTTTGGGGCTAATTCTCAGACCAGTTTTAAGGAAAGTTGCCTAAAGAGGTTATAGAGATAATCTGAAGAGATCGTGTCGTTAAGATTCTGCAGACATAAAATCAGTTTTCACCAGTTTCACGTTTGCTGTGAAAACTGCTGATTTAAGGCACCTCCATAGACAAAAATGACTCATTTTTTCATATATATATATATATATAAGAAAATTCTAGTGTTACCCTGGAGAAGAAAGTCATTTTCACAAGTGAACTAAATTTCTTGCAATGCTAAACCATGTCTTCTGTTACAAAAATTTACAATCAGTAACTAAGAAATCAGGAAAAAAATGAAAATCAGGCGCTGCCTCCCAATGTTTCAGAATTAAAATTATAACAGCTTCGATATCAAGCTCAAACTTCAATGAACTAATGGCCAAAGACTGACACACAAACTATAGCAAATCTGATTCACTTCTACTTAATTTTCTTTGCAGTTAAAATAGTTTTTGCCTGTGCTGTGGTTTTGATATTTACATAACAAATGTCTAGAGCCACACAGTTGAATGTTTCACTATAGAAACTGCAGATCTGAAAAACAATTCCCACTGTGGTAACTGTGAAAAGTTACAGCATAAAATAAAATATCTAGGAAAAAAACCAAAACATACTCTCCACAGGTATATGATAACACCAGAATCCATGGAATGAATAATATTCTAAATATAAAGATTTGGAGACACAAATGCAACTGCTATTTAAATTTGGGTAAAATTTAAAGAAAATCTATATTTTTATTAATTGACTAGTCAATCTAGAATTGACTGATACAAAACATTATCCTGCAATAACAATCAATTAACAGTAGCTTGCATCTGATGACTCCTTTATCAGAAAATCCTTAGAACAAAAAGTGCCTTTGCTCAATTTTGATAGTGTCATTTACAACAGAAAGGCACATGAAAACTAAAAATAGAAAGGTGACTGTGGGCTATAATCCATATATGAAACAATGGGAATTGGACAGTTGGGTTTTAGGTTTCTTTCCTGTTAGATAATGACCCACAATCCCAGCAATTTAGGTTAACTTTTTCAATGAAATGTTTGTATGTGAAGACAAGTTGTCACTATTTTCATTCCTCACATCCTCTATGCAACCAAAAATCAGAACAGGCCATTAAATAATTTCGGTAATGACTGGTGTCTTGTGCACAGTAATACGAAATTACTGTTTGACATACCCAAGCCCATCTACAATTTTTTTTTTTTTTTTTAAATAAGACTAGGGTACAGGAAGGAAGCAAAACACACACTTTTGGTGGTTTTGATCATTTACTTCAAAAAAGTGATCAAACCTTTTTAGGCATTTCTTTAATCTTTTGTGCAAAACCTAAACTTTGGCTATGGTTTCAACAGCCTCCCAAACTTGCCCTTGGTTGACTTGCCAAACATCTCAGGAAAAGGAAGAAACAAAACCCCTAAATAACCAACTTGCCATATACCAGTGATTATCTACACCACAAATAGTTTCATTTCTCCCTTTCGGTATTAGCACAGAGCCAAATCCATTTCTACATGAGCAGCTGAATGTTCCACCAGGTACCTCTTTTGTTTACTGAGCTACTCAATGAGTTCCATGTACAGCTGACAGTGCCTACACAATTTCTATCAATGGTGTTAGATATTTCAGATCACAGAGATGTCTCCCTTGATGACAGAAGAAACAGCACTGCATAAACTCATTACTAATCCTTGAGGTACTTGACCAGAGGTTGAGGAGTCTCCTACATCCCCTACACCAATAAGAAGAACAAATCACAATTCAAGTATTGTGATTCACACAAGTGAAGTATCACAATACTCTTCAAAATGATTCTTTTACCTTCCTCTTTCTTCCTTGTTAACGTGAAACTTGGATAAACCTTGAAATAAAATGTAACTTACAAAATCTTACTGAACTAGTGTTTATTCTTCTCTTACACGGAATGGTGCACTATGAATTTTAGAAGGAGAGAAGGATGGAGCAGGGGGAAGATCATACAAATCCTGACACTTCAAGATGGTTAAAAAGATAAAAAATACCATGAAAATAATAAAAAAAATACCCGACCAATCTAAAAAACCAAAACCAAAACCCCCAACAACCTACAAATTCTGAAGTACAGACATCTTGAGGTCAAACCTCTTATGACTGCCTGCCATAAAACTTGTCAGTTATGCCCTAAAACCTAAAAATAAAATGTTTTAATTCTTCAGAAACTGCTAGGTGATCAACATACACCACCACAGTCTCATACCAAAAAAAAAACAAACAAAAAACCAACAATTACCCAGCTATTTTTGATCACAATTCTAAGCAAAATTTGGACTATTTCTCTCTGCATTCCTGATGAATTCTGGCAGTAGATAACTCATGTATGATGTTTAGTATTCAGGATAAACTAAATATTTCTATATTAATTTTAAAATATGGTAGATGATTTTACCAAAAAACCACTTTAACATAAAGACAACTTGCTTTCATACACAAGGGAAGAAACAATGCTATTTTGGACCTTTAAACATCAAACTGAAATGATTTATTTGCTTGATTATGCTAACAAGAGTGTTGCTCAATCGCTAATTACAATCTTGCTGCTGAAACTAGGTTATAATATATATTAAAATCGTTGTATTTATCCATTCTGTTGGGTAATTAGCATTAAGCGCAGCAACACGTTGGGAAACAGCAACTTCAAATGCCAAAAATTGCTACCCTAGCATTGTGGACAGTCCTTTGGAGACTTCCAGTAGTACTCTGAATGCAAATTTTGATGAGCCATTAGTTTTCATTAATGGTAGTTTGAGTATTTATGGAAGACAACTATGTACTGCACTTAGAACCGGGCAAATTGCCTAGATATATTTCATAGATTAATGCTAACGTAATGAATGGTGTTACGGCAATTAGGAGACTGATGACTTGGAAAATTAAGGTCTATGTGTTTGAAGTCTCCTGATCTAAGCAGCCCCTTTCACTTTGCAAATAGATCCAGCAAAGTCACAGCTGCCACCATCTGAGGAACTGTGAGAGCATTCCGGTGTTATCTTTGAAACTTTATTTAGGATGAAACAAATATCAAATAACCAATATATCATCTAATGCATGATGAAAGTAAACGGGAGCATGGATACATTTTAGCAATATTAACCTACATTTTCTGTCTAAAATGAAATACTATAATTGTTACTTTCTGTTTTGATTGCTTGATAATACAACTTGATGGCTATATTTATAAACAGTTTTTGTTCAAAAGACGTTGTTCTAATATCTGCATGCCCATTGAAAAGCTATTATGTATATCTGATTTTGTTATATTGCTGATTGAATGTTTTTTAATATGAATTTCAACAGAAATAGCACTTACACATAAAATCATTCACAACATGAAGTTACTCTATTTTATACTCAAAAAAGACCAAATGCACAACAAATTATATTTCCATTATACAATCTACATTATATTCTTATTTTGCAGAGACATGAGCTGAATTTTGTGGTGTTCTGTAAATTGTATTTCTGCGAGGACCTGATACAAAATCTAATCAAATGCCTCCACCAAAACTGCTGACAGAAGCCTTCAGCATCCTTTTCTTCTCAGCCACAGACTTTCGGTAACTAATCAATACTTTTCTAGCAATGCTCAGTTTCTCATTCAGAGCCATTTACCATTCAAGAAAGAACACACCACTTTGGAAAAACATCAGATATTTCTGCGAGCTCCTTTGCAATTCAGATCTTGTGAAATAATGACTCTGCTCACCAATCCAGAAATACAGTTCTCACCACAAAGGTGCATTTCTAACCAGTTTCCACTGCAGCCAAGAACCATTTTCATTAAGTAACTTGGAAGGCAGGAAACGAGACTTTATGCTGAATTCCAAATACATCTTCATCATTTGATCTCACTCAAGACACTAAAGGCTACCAGGAAAACTGCTAAAACCAGATATGGAAAGATATATTAAACTCAAACCTTAAGACAAGTATAGGAAGTATTTTCTCACTGTTGAATAGAGTTTTGCTGTACTGTATAAGAAATTCAAAGATTCTCTCACACGGAACATCCTGAATCTGAGAACAATGGATATATTTGATATCAACTTGTAAATGGTGTCAGCAGCAGGTGTTAAAAATTATGTAGGGCATAGGATGCCGTGAATCAGATAAACCTCCAAAAGACTAAAACAAACTTCAGAGGTCTTTGAAGAAAATAAAATGCAAAGTTAACATAGTAACAGAAGAAAATTACTGTTGACCAAATGCAAGACAATAACCAGTGGGAGGTACTAAACAAAACATTGATGTGGTTTTGACTGATAAAGATTAACTATAAAATGGCTGATGTTGCATAGACTGGATTTGAAGAAAAAGCGGTAAGAGCACAGAAGCAAGTATGACTTCACAGATTTACAGCAACTTCTTTGTAATACAGAATGGCAATAGCAAAAATTTTTTTTATGCTTAAAGGCATGGGAAAATAGCAATTTTGTATTATTCAAAAGCTTTACTTTCAAAAGGAATATAATTTTCATCCCATCCACATCATGCTCGAAAAAAGATTTAGCAAATGCAGGCACCAAAAGACTAGGAATTTCACTCAGTATATTAAAAAAGAAAGATGACTGACACTGCTGAGTGGAAAACCAATAAATGAAAGACCCAAAATACAGAAAGATGTGAATTATATATTGTCCCCATTTCCCTCAAGGATAAACCTGACAGTTACTTTGGCACCAACTTGTTTACTAACATTATTTTTCATGTCTTATCATTACCTACTATAAGCTCCCACTAAAGAAGGCAATAGTAAGACAATGTTAAACAGAGCCTGGAAAGGACTAAACAACAGCAAACATCTGAAACAGAAGTGGTAACTTCCAAATGGTTTCCAACAGCTAAAGTGCAATGCTAAAATAGAGGAATTGAAAGCAATAAAAACAATGGGGAGATTGAGAGGTCTAAAGGAGAATTGTCATTGCTGGTGAAGCTTTGAACCACTCCATGAGCTGCATTACAAAGCAAACCAAAGCTTTACTGACTTCACTAGTACTGAGTTCATATCACAGAACACAACCATGGAGTGCCTGACTGCTTCTTTCCCAGTTTTGAAACAAACAGAATCAAAGATCAAGAAACTCGAGATATCAGAACAGCACAGAGATTACCAAGGCAAACTAAAGAAGTCTTGGTTGGACCAGGCCTCTCCCATTCATCACTTTTTTATCATTCTGAAAATTCTTCTGAAACGTGAAGTATAAGATACAGTGAAAGCCACTGGAAACTGTCACCTCTGTGAGTTTTTTGTGCAAAAGGCTGTCTGGACAAGGAATGCAAGGCATGGCATTAACTCTTGACACAGACTATGGGATTTTGCTCGGGTGTCTCTGAGCTCATGTTTTCTGACAAGGAGATTGATGGCTGGGGAAGATGCCTCACAAACAGTTAAAAAAAAATGAATTCAGAAGCAACAACTGAGGTGTTCAAAGAGACACCACTGGTACAGCAATCTTATTTATTAGAAATTCAGCAATTTTTTCTGAAGATCCCTTCTGCTTCTGTGCACCTACCCCTGGCTGGGGAGGGGGGCATGGTTGACCAGGGCTATCTCAGATAACATTACCCATCCCCTCAATCCACTGAGGTTCCCTCCACTGTTTCCTTGTTTCAGTTCCTCAGCCCAAGACAGGTTCTGGTGATCAACAAGTGACCGATTCTACGACTTGGTGACACAACTGTACAAAGGGAGTCCCAAAATACCAAACTCTCTCTCCTCTTTCTGCCTCAGTGGAAACACAACCCAACAATATGACAAGATCATGTACTAAAATATACAAACAAAAACTGTAAGCTGTCCAAAATACTGCTTTTAGCTGGGGAGACACTAAATGCAAAAGACAGAATAATGCAAAAGGAAGCTGAAGATTACAGGACTCTCCAGCACTGAGTGGAACTTAAATCCTACAAAACAGTTAAGGGTTTGGGCATAGATATCATATCTCTCTTCTTTTCAGTCACTGATCAATTCAAATGGAACAAAAAAGATAGCTCAGTATATTCACAGAGGAGAAACATTCCATTCACATTGTTTTATTGTGTTTACTGTGTTTTTGGATAAAAGCAGTCAAGAAAATTTAGGAAAAAGAGCAAAAGTGATGCAATAAACATTGCAATTACTGTGATTCACCTGCTAAAATCTATTAAACTTGTAGGCAAACAGATCAGCAGGAGTAGTAAATTTTCACACACTATCATGTTAAATTTAATGAATATAAATAAAGAATTACTTACTTACATCAGAATAAATTAGTCATTCTTCTTTATTTACATATTATTAGTTATGACCATTTATCAATTAGAGATCTCTTATCTTGCTGCATATGGCATTGGGTTTCTGTTCTGACCCACTTTACATGCACAAAAGCCTGCCCATAAGAAGCTGATGTAGAGTCACTCGATCTTTAGGAAAATAAGTGGCATTTATATTACCACAGTATGTTCCACAATATGGAAACTTACAAGGGAAATGAATGCAGAAACTTTTCATGTTTTTCAATCAGCACATACAATACTGCTGATAAAACTGTATGTGCTTGTACTTTTCTCCACTAGATTTATATATGGAATCTCACTGCAATGTCAAGATACAGTTTAGCACAACTATGACTCCAAAACAGACACAAAAACCCAAAGCCAAACAATCAGAAACCCCCAAACACTTTCCAAGTTTTGTTCACCATTTTTGAGTAGGAAGAACTCTCATCACCCATAAAAACAAAGCATCCCAAACTATGAATATTACAGGTACATGTGTTTAAAAGCTACACAGCAGAAATTCTTCCATCTCCAGATGTGCAAAAATTCAACTACTTTCACGCACTCTTCTTTCCATGGTAGCGATAAACTTTTTATTCCCTATCCCAGCTGGATCATTGTTGCAGCTTCTGTGAATCACAGATGAAGACACCACCACCAGCTCAGTGACAGTATGAACAAACACTCTTTACATCTCCTATTAAACACTTCCAACAGCTCCCCAGAGTAAAGGTCATTTATTCAAACTATTTCTAGTCACAATCCAATCAATGAAAGACAATTTGTCCAAATTAACATTCATGACTCTTTCTGACACCAAACCTGCCCGTGTTTATGAATGCACATATAAAAGCATCCCATCAACAACAGGCAATGACAGCATTTAGAGTTCAGTACCAGCCAAATATGAGTATAATAAATCTAATTTAGTAATCACCACTTTAAATATGACACAATTTACATCATGTGCATAAAAATCATAGGATTTTATTTAATTTTCACTAGCACACCATCTATATATACACGCAATTATTATATAATTAATCAATCAAATAAAATACTTCATAAAAAGACTGGCAGTTGACGAACCACCTATCCCAACAAAAGTGTTTATCAACTGACCTTTTTTCTTTTTTGAATATACAAGATAAATATGAGCAATTTTTAAGTGAACCAGAATAGAGGACAGAAATTTGTAGGAAATATGGAAAACTCTAAAGTCATCTCTAGAAAAGCAGAAGCATAAACATAAATTCTGAGTCAGACTGGAATTTCTTACTACACTCTGTCCCAGCTACAACAAGGGCCAAGAGCTGAAGGATCATATGAGAAAAAGTCAATTTGAAGCAATATTTTTATAATATTCAATGAACAGCAATTAGTTGGGTTTTTTTAGGTATTTTACCATTCTTTTGATTTTTCTGATAGATCTTTTTGAACATTCTAAACATTTCTTATTTGCAAAGTGTAACAAATAGAATACTTTATTTCAACCAATGTAATACATGGAATATTAGCAGACATCTGAAAATCCAAATCCTCAATCATCAATTCATAACCTAAAGAAGTCTTCACAAAGTGCCAGCCAATCCAACAAATTAGGAACATTCTGAACTAAGTAGGAAGAATTGAGCAGAGGAAACAAGTCATGGATAATTCTGTGTAATACACAGCATAACACGGCTCCTTCTCCTTTCAGCATTCTTTATGTGTGACTACAGTAAATACAAGCCACCAATTTGATATTTATATATGCAAACTATATTTAGAAATACACTTGTCATAGAGACTGCAAACTGTTCAATTAAATATAAAAAACTTTTCACAGACAGCACAGTCTCACTCGTGAAGGTACCGTATGCATTATTTACATTAAAACAACAATAGCTTCTCTAAGCTTTTTATATTTCATTATTAATTAGCTTTGAATAATTAAAATAAAACAGATTATTGCTGGACTTACCCATAATGGTTAAAGCTGTGGCTTTTGTCAAGTCTTCTTTCATTGATTCAATTATTTCAAGATTACCACCATCCAAATTGCATCTATTTATGGTTCCATTTCCTGAACTGATCCAGTAAAGCTTGTTCTCCCCATAATCTATTGATAAACCTGTAATTAATGCATACAACTTTAACTGTGGCTTTAATGGATGATAAACATTTATTGTTAAGCTGTTTTCATCATGAAAGTGCATTTAAGAAATACATATACACACACAATTATATTATCTATTCACTTATCTACTCACACTTTAAAAAAAATAATTGAGAAAACCAAATTTTGTTATTTACAATGAAAAAAATCCAGGCTTTTAGAAAGATTTGTGCCTTTTATTTCTTTCTGCAGTTACAGAAATCAGTGACTGACTGATGAAAGAGCATTATCTGGCAATGAAGAATTACTTGAATAAGCTGAGGTCCTAAGCAAGGTCATTAACAACTTGTAAATGCAAACCAGAAGCCATCATTTATATTCTAAGATTATGAATACACAGAGACTTAGTAAACAAGGTACTTTTTGTGATGTAGAACTATAAAAAGCCTGTTCTCACCCTGCTTAGGACATTGAAATACCAAAATCTAATCCAAACTCCTAATAAATTTATAGTATTAATTCTCATTTTGCTCCATAGTGAACTGACGTCATAATCAGTTCTTTGGAATTAGAAGCAAGAGAACTGTCAAAATAAAGATATTTGCAAAATAACCTACTCCAGGAATAAAGTATATAGTTTTCTGAAAGTAAGAGCAAAGAACTAGGAGATAATGTATTTCAGACTCCTGTAATCCTTTAAAAACGTTCAGCAAGTGGTAGCAGGAGATTTTCCACAGTGAAGTACTCTTGGCATGGTAACAATACATGCCATAACAATTTGCTTTGGTGCTCCAGCTTTCCCAGAACTCATGTTAAGTATCCAGCAGCAACTTGCCAGAAAATGCTGTATTTCATCGCACAGGTCAACCTCTAGATATTGCACTGTAGTCTTTTTCATCCTGTACACTGCTTCTCTGTGGAAAGCTATTTTGGAAACCCTGACAGGAGAAAGCAGCACCATGAGCTGCAGCTTTTACAGCTGCCATCGTGTCACTACTTCTTTACGCACGTTTGACATGGCAGGGCAAAAGGTGTCTGCTTTCTGGGCTTCTGAAAAACAGCTTCCCAGTCCCTTTGCAGGTGCTGATATTTCCTTCCCCCTCTCTGCAAGTGTTTCACCCAGGAGGAAACAACACTTGGTGTTTCTGAGGATTTGGGGTAGAGGCTTGAGGCGGGACTCGTCTCACAGCATCTCTGCACACATGTTCTTGTGTTTGTACAACCAGCACTGCTCCAAGCACAGAGCACCACGGAGCCTGGGGACAAGCAGCACTTGCAGTGCTTAGCCCAGCACAGGCAACTTCCCTGAGAATGGCAATGTGGGTAAAAAGGGAATGCACAAGTGTGAAGGTTTCCCTGTTCCGAGATGGGCAGAGTTAGGTATTCGCCACACCTCTCAACCAGAACCAGCTGCCCACAGATTGCACCTGGATGGGATCTGTTCATGGGGTTGCTGCCAACACAAGCTGTGCAGCAGTTACAGTCCTTTCTTGTCTGGTTTTATACTTCAGATATTCAACTGGTATTTCTACACACAGGTATTCCAATTACACAGCAGTGACTGACATGAAAAACACTCCTATCTCCTACACAAGCCTACCACGTTATTCTTTCCCAAATACTTTCTACCTCTGTGAAAACACATTATTTCTAATGTAGGCAGAGCACGTTTATTTAGATTTTTTTTCAGGAATTGTCCTGTTTTACTGATGAAAACAAGTGGTTTATTAGCCATAAGCATCACAGATACTCACGATGCATTCCAGTGTGGCTAACTGGCTTAAACCTTATAAACCACCTACTAAAGTGAATCTGAGCATGAGGTTTGTACAATACCGGTCTCAGGGAACTCAAATGAGCCAATGTTTTGCCCAATAAAGTATAAAATTAAGCATCAATTCTGAATTCCTAAGTTCCAGTTTAATGGTGCTCCAATGACCACTACTTTTATCAACCAATACGTGTGTTAGCATTAGAGCCTTTTAGAAATGCAGAATGGACAGGCAAGCCACAGCTAGTGTGCACTGGTTAAAATAAAAATAAAAGGCCATCTGTCATCCTAAGAGTATCAGTCCCCAAAATTCCCAAACTACAAATACTCTTCATGATAATACAAAATATTGTAATTCAAAAAAGTTGTCTCCTTTTGATAGAACTCAAAAAAAAAAAAAAAAAAAAAAATCCATCAGCTTCCTCCAGGTCATAGATTGGACAACTCCCTTGTTTTTCAAATTCTGAAGTTATGCATGAAGAAAACTAAGCACTGCACCAATTACCAGGATATCTAACTGTAATAAGCCAGATACTTGTCATTTTCAGCAATCTACCTGAGAACTCCCCAAAAACCCAGAATTAGCACTGCATGAACTAGAGTTTCACTTATGGAGAAAGACAGTTTTCTCAGTTAGAAATGAAATATTAAATTAAGGTTTTAAGACTGCTGCTTTCTGACTCTTTAAAAGGGTTTCTTGTTCTTAGCATGAGACTGTCTTACACTAATGGTAAAAAATAATTTAAACCATTGAAACTGGCATTTTGCATATATTTTAATTCAGAGTTTGATACTGGAAATTTAATGCTTGTTTGATCTGTTGTGTAAACTGATAATTTTTCTCCAGCCACGCAACTGAATCCATTTTCATGTCCATCCTAGCTGACAAAAAAACTGATTCAAGATGCTTACCAATTAAAAGTTCTCCAGCAATAGACAGGTGCAAGCTTTTTTAACTTTTACATACACCCTCTCTGCCAACTACACATTCTACACTTCACATACATATCATACATCTGATTTTTATGCAATAAGAACCCGCGACCTGGAATATGACCAATTTCAAATATTTATTATCAGGTCTCAGAGGTGTTAAAGATTAACCCGATACTACAGAAAGAAAACAAATTGTTCCACTTGCCCATATGGATTTGCACACAAAGCCTTTGAGTTTGGTTCAGTGATTTCACTGCCACTCAGAACAAACTCAATACAGAAACCCTGAGCGTTGTAATTTAGGACAATGTGACCTGTGATCATGAGATATTCAGTGCAAAATGTTTCACATCACTGTTCTTCTTAATATTCTTCTAATATTATTGAAAGTGCTTGTTCTTCACCTTAAAATGAGTGGATTTACCACTCTTTTTTCTCCAGATAAAAAAGGTAATTGTCTCTTCAAGTGGATAGACAGATAATCATATCAACAGTAAAACACTTATCAAGTAATTTCTACAAAATTCATTGAATTTAGGGTGTAAAATGCATGTCATTGTGCTCTTCTGTCAAATTTATTGAATTCTTTAAATCACTCACTTCTGCTTGTTTAATGCATTCAGTTATATAAAAAAAATGCTTTAAAATATAATCACTTTATTGATGGGCCATTAATAAGGCATCAACAATTGACATAACCACTTTAACTCTCTAAAAAATGAAATTATCTATCCAAAGAGACTTGAACAAAACAAAAAAAAATACACACAGAAAACATTTTTTTATTAAGTGCCATAATTTATCATCAACTATATGAATTCCCAAATACTAAAACTGAGGCTAAGTCATGCTATGAAATGTATGCTTCAACTGTTGCCTTTTTCTTTGTGTAAAAAGTTAAGGGCCAATTTATCTTTTGATCCTGAAGCTGAGATTCTGGGGAGGAAGGATCCACATTTGCAGTCAAAGTATCCTCTCACATATATCCATAACTCAGAAAAACCCTGATCTCTGCATTTTTGGAACTGTGATATAAAGATTGAGAAATACAGATGTGTTCTCCTTCCATCTACTGTAATTCTAGAAGTTAATCACACTCTGCTAATTCTACAGTAGATTTCAGTTAGAATGGGTCAAAAATATTTTAAATTGTGAAACACAACATTAACACATGAGTATTGTCCATGTCTTTATACCTGTTATCACTGTAGATGCAAAACATCATTATTCATTTAAATAGGAGTTCGAGATTAGTGTCCACAATAAATCATAACCAATTCAAAAAGAAACAGGAAAAAAGGGTATTTACCAACAGGGTCTTTTTGATTCTGAAAGAGTATTTTGCTGTTGCTGCCATCCATGTTTGCCATGTTGATTGTGTTACCATCCGTCCAGTACAGCTTACTGAAAAAGAGAATTGGCATATTAACAATATTGCTTTGTTTATGCCGTGTTTTTAACGAGTCAGCAGTGAAAACATTTGTCAGTTTAGAAGGAGACAAAACTTACAACTAATGATTATGTGATCTAACCAGCAGCTTTCTAAAGTAAGAAGTATTCAGTTAAAACATTTTCGGCAAAATCTTTCAAATTCTTGCTTGCACTTTAAGTTTGAAAGAAAACAGAATGACTAAACTTAAAATATGAATGAAGAACCACCTTTGGATGAGCTTTACTGCAGTTTATTTATTACAACCATGGATACCTTACCCTTTTACTGGGTGAACTGCAAGACACTGAGGTTTATCGATTCCATGGATGATTGAGGTTTTCAAGGAACCATCTAAATGTGCCACGTTAATTTGTGTTTCATCAAATTCTGAGCTAATCCAATACAAATTACGTGATATCCAATCCACTGCAAGACCTCTGATACTCTGAATATCTGCAAAAATGGAAAGCAGTCCTTTTGATTTTCTTTCTGGATTATTGTCAATGTTAGGAGGGAAAAAAAAAAGAATAATTTATTCTACAGTTTGCTAACAATACTGTGCAATATTCTATTCAGATGGATTTATTAACTGGTTGCCAAGAACTAATAATCTTTTATTTTTCTTCCTGGGCCTGATACACTTACAATAAGAACTTAAAAAACACACTGAATATTCACAGCATAAAACCTATTGTCCAAAAATAATAATCAGAGTTGCTGAACTGCTGTATTGTATTTTTCTACTTCAGAAAGCATTTATTGCTCAGTGGCTTTCAAAAACAATGCTATGCTGAAATTAAGAGTCTCCTTCCTTCTTCAGCTCCATGAAGGCTCAGTACAGAGGATCTGAATTAAAACCACTGATATATAGAATAGTTCTGTAGCTCAGAAGTAGTTGTGTCACTGGAAGTTTACTGATTTTATTTTTGTAGGCTTTGAAGACCCCAAGTTACTCCCCTGCCTTCTTGGATATGGCAAAACACCTGTCAGCCAATGGGAAGCAGGGAATGAATTCTATATTTTACATTGCTGGTGCACACACATTTTATTTTTCCTATTAAATTGGTTTTATAAAAAACTCAAGACTTTTCTTGCTTTTACCCTTCTGATTCTCTTCCCTGTCCCCATGTGGGGAGTGAACGAGCAGCTGTGGGGGGCTGAGGGTCAACCTACAGCACCATTATTACCTGAGGCAGCAAAACGGGAATATGATGGGATTGCTTTGGTAACTGGATGTTCCTCCTTAGTAAGGTATTAAAAGAAATGTCAATCTTGGCTAATATCTACCTGAAATACTGGGTGTAAAGTCACTGCTCCATCTCTAAATCCCAACAGGCCCCTCTGCCCTGAGACAGAACTGGTTCGTACTGGCTGGCATCGGCGCAGAGAAGGAAACATGCCAGGGGTGATTTAATGATTTTGTTATAGTTCATCGTTTATACACATCTTCTGTCAACTTAACCTGGTAATTCGCACTGACAGGATTATTGCCCTTGACAAACTGACATGGATGTGGCTGTGGACTGGTTTGCACGTCCATAACGTTGAGCAGTGATTGGGCATTAGGACGTTTGCCAACATCACAGAATGCAACAAAGGACACCAAAAACATAGTCCCTGACCCATTTTAAATTGATCCCCTGCCCTTCTGGTTTTTGGTTTTTTGCTTACAAGAACTAGAAAATAAGCATTTCATACTCTTAAAGAGATTAAAGTATGACTTGGCATCTTTGTGACATTGGCAGAAGACTTCATCTAACGAGAATCCCACCAGTACGTGCTTACAAAGCTTCTTATGTTCTTATAAGGAGAATAAAAAAGTAACTGTAAGCAAATGAGATAGTTTACACATAATAAATAGTCTTTACAATGTTTTGATGTGCCAGAACATTGTAATTTTCTCAAACTTTTATATAATAATTTACATCGGGAACAAAAAAAAGAAAAAACAAACCAAACACAAAAAAACTCCACCTGAGAAGCATAAGAAAAGGAATATGAAAGAATGCTGATAAACATTCACACAGAGTATATTTCTTTTGGTTTCATTAAGTTCCTTGACAAGTTCAGTGATTTTTTTTATAATAAACAATATTTTTATTTTACTACTATCTAAAAAAAAGCAAGCAACAAGTCCCTCTGTTGGGCACCTGAATACCTGATGTAAAGATCTCCAGGAGGCATTCTATGCCTTGTTCTCATTATTGGGACTGAAAAAAATGTCTAATTGTTAATAAAGTTGTCTCTGAGATAGCAGGGAAAAAAAAAAAGCCACACAAAATAAATGAATTCACAGTCTACACAATCAAATGGGGATATTGCCATATTTGTCCAAACATTTCCCAAAAGGTGCTAGCACAGAACTAATTTCTTCTAAAGTGACACAAGGGCCTTCAATTAATTATTTTCTAAAGTCCCCAGATAATCAACTATATGGTTTATTTGTTCTGCAAGTCAGAAAAGGTCTGATCTCACACAATTGAGCTATTTCTTTTCTCTTCTTTTCCACCAAACATTCATTTTAACAGTTGAGGAACCAGAGAGAGCAAAATTTGCTTTCACATAATCACTTTTTTCTTATTTTCAAGCAGGTAGGTACAGTACAAAGTAGAACAACAACATGTGCTGCCAGGAAAAGAACTGATAGTCGTTGGAAATAAAACCCAAATGTTACCAAGGACAACAAATGGTTTTCACTTCAGTACCAGGGCTACTGAAATAGGTTTGAAGCAATCAGATATAGACTTTATATTCATTAAGTTTCTGTGCTTATGTACATTTTCTGTACAGAAAAAGAAACCAAAACCACATTACACTGGTATCACCAAAATTACCAAGCTGCCATGTTGTGTGTTTTACCAATGGTGCCAAAGCTGAAAGATCTACACAGACTGGAAAGAAAAAATAATCCTGATAGAACCAATTTCATTGCTAGGTCAACACAGGTACCCAAAGGACATGGGAAATTCTTCAATGCAAAGCTATGTCAGGTCACTGTGCTTCTCCTGCTTTTTATCTTTAGTCTTTCTACCTTCCACTAAAGACATTATTTTCCTTTTTTACTACACATTTCAGTCCTGTACAAAATCAATGTGAAATTACATCTCAATTTGTTTACATAAAATTGAATTATGAATCAATAAAGTGAACTGGAATCCTAAAGAAAATTCTGCTTTCTTATTGTTTTGATCAATTATCCAATACCAGGGCAAGGCACACACACCAAGAACTTGCACGCTCCTATTTTAGCAAGCTCATATCACACATTTACCTAGAAGGAATTATTTTTACTTCAATGCTATGCTGTTTACCTCTTGAAATAATGGTTTCTAAGCCGGTCCCGTTAATGAAGGCGCGTTTGATGGTCTGTGTTTTCACATCAGTCCAGTATAAACGTTCCTCAACAGCATCAAAATCTATGACTGTCACATCATCAATGTCAGGAACAGTGAAGGCTGTGATGAAGTTGAAATATGGGTTCTCTATGTCCACCCCTCTTATTTCTGAACGCCTTGCATAAAGAAGAAACTTCTTTCTTTCTGTTAAAAAAAGGGAAAACATCATTCCTCATCCTGTTCACAACATCTCTAACAGAAATCATTCATTTGAGATCACTGTAAATGATGTGTAAATGAGTTTATATAGGTGATTAAACATCTCCAGAAAACCTGCAGCATAGTGACATTTGAGAACTAAAGTATGTTTGAGACCACAAAAATCCCAGGAAAAATACAAGAATTCTGGATGCTGGACATTGTTACCACACTGTTAAATCAACATTGTCATATGAGTGTGTAAGAAAAAAATATTTAAAATGTTATTTTAAAAATTTTACCTTCCTTACCACTAAAACAAATATTTGTTTCACCTGCACTTTGTAACATATTAACATTTGGTATCTCCGGGGAACAGATTCACTGGTAAAGGGAAGTTTTGCAAACAGCAAATGTGTGTAAGCAGTGAAAAGCAAACAGCTGCAACAAAAAGGGCAAATTGGTTGTTCTAATTTACACCCCCACTAGTGAAAAAGGATGATACATTAAAGGCAAAGCTGTTTTTAATCTCAGAAGTCTGAATGACTGGAGCAAATGCCTGCAAATGAGCAGTAACTTTTTTTCCCTGCAATATCCTTGACGTGACAAAATATTTTCTTTTTTATTTCTTGAACTTTATTAATCAAGACTGAAAAGGATAATTTAGTACAAGGTTTTATAGATAATACACACAATTATTTGACATTTCAAGGACTTTTAGAGCTTAAAAGTGTGTATTGCAGTTCTTTATAAAACTCCCCTGCAAGGGTGCACTTCTAATATTTACTCTTTGGTTTTTAATCCTTGAAAATGAAACTAAGACAACTCTAGAGCAGGTAGAGATTTAAGCTATTAAGCATCCTTTTGTTATCCAGCTTACCTGACTCAGAATGCTGGGATGATGCACGTTTCAGTATAAATCTTTCTGTTTTGCAGAGATAAATTTTATGAACATATCACACACACCAGCAGCATAAAGAAATGGCTGTGGCAGCAAATATCAAAGCACCACAGACCTCAACTATTAGAATAAGTCATCGATTCTCAAAAAGCAGATTCTCCCTTAAAATACTCCATTAAAAAGCACTGTAGAGATTTTTTTTTTTTAAGATTAATTTGTCCATTGATTCTAAAATCAATGCGAGTGCCAGGTTGCGGGAGGAAAACGTACCATAACATGTTTTTTTGTCTGAAGACAGTTTCATCAGGTGTGGACAGGCACAGGCAGCACTCCTGTTGTGATTGATCAGACACATGTGAGAGCAGGGACCTCTGCCCTCGTTAGCAGCGCACGGATTGGAAGCTAAAACAGAATAATTGAAACACACAAAAGGTAAAAACACTTTTTAGAGTTAAGGTTTGACAAACAGTTGTGGGAAGATAAAAATTCTGTCTCAAGACAAACCCAGTGTCAGTGAATAACTGAGCTTGTGCTCTGATCTTTTTTTGTAGGCTAATATTCAACTCTAGTCTAAGAATATACATACACATTTAATTTTTGTTTTGTTTATACAGCTCCATTTTACAATTGTAACTTCAGGAAGCCACTGGATGTAATTTTCCCAGGGAGATACTAATTTTGCAGCCTATTCACAAGATTTAAATGTATAGAATTTTACACTCCCAATCAAGACACATGGGATAAAAAAATGTGAATATGATGAGGACCTGAAAAACAGATGTAATTTTGTGAAAGCAATAGGCAAAGCTTAGATTATGAGGTGAACTTTGGCAAATTCAATGCTTCCTCTCAATTTGATCTCCCTACTAGAACATTAGTTGGAAATCTAATACACGAAGATGATTTGAAAGGGGAAAAAAAGAAAAATCAAAAAAACAACACAGCAAAGTATTGCTACTTTTCTCAAAGAAAACCTCTCCTAAGTGTAGGTTTCCACAAGTAGCTTCCTATAGCTCAGTGACTGAATAAGCTGTGCTAAAATTGCTTTAAAGAGCAGGAAGAAAGCTGACCAGAGAAGACCTCTTAGTCTTACAAAACTTTCAAATCATTCTTATTATCTTTCTTCCTTATTACAAACCTGCAGTTCCAGAGCACTGCTGTAGAGACATTTCAAGCATAAACAGAAAGTAACGTTGACTCTTCCTTTTGTTAAAAAAATCCCTTTGAAAATTAACATTGATGAAAAGGGAAGTGGGAATGACTGACTGAAAGAAAAACTTATAATTAACAAAACCAATTAGTGTAGAATATATTCCTCTAACTTTGTGCTAGGCTGCAGTTCAAGCAATTAGATAACCAGAGCAATCTGATGTATGAATTTCCTTACATAAGAAATTTAGCTCTAACTCAAGCACTAAAATTTGAAGACAAAGTTTGCTTCAATGAACCATTCTTTTTTCCACCAGTGCACGATTCCTTAAATTTATCCAGCAATTTCTGAATCCTTTCACTACTTACTTGTCTAACCTGTACTATGGGAAGAGTGAAGCTTTCAAAATCTTGGAAAAACAGGGCAATTCAAATTGTAGCCATCATTCTATCAGATAAAATCTCAGGCTTTTACTGTTTTCTATAAAGTCATACCATTTCCCCCTTTTAAGTGCTGGCAGCACTGGAGGCCACTCAGCCTTTCCCAAAAACCACAAGAGAGGAATGTTTATTTAACATCACTTTTCTTGGATCTGTAGTAACACTGAGAAAATCTATCTCTTGTAACAAGTTCACAGCTTCATGTGCAAGACAAAAAAATGTGAAGAAAAGACACTGAGGTTAACAAGGCTCAGGGAGCCTTTCCAGACAATTATTAATGCACTACTAGTAAATATAACTCATCTATCCCTATGAATTATACATCAGAAAGAAAACATAACTTAGAGTTTTGAAAATATTGTGAAGAAGATCACAATCATTTATGTTTTAAGGGATCTCAGGAGACCATCTAGAGATTCAACCTCCTGCAATTTTTTGGCATTTTTACCACTGGTGCTGCGAGATTGTAAAAATTTAGTTCTATGTTTTGTAGAACAGCATTTCCTTTCATTTATTTGCCAAAACAAAGCAGTAATTTCTGTGGAATTTCAACCTCTCTGTAGGCATACAACTATCTGTGACAAGGATTTACTTTGGGACTAAGGATAATTAATCCTGATATTGTCTTTCCATGCAAGAAGTGCTTTATGGAATGGAATGTATGGAACTCAAAAAGAACAGACAGAAAAAGAAAAGAGCATGCTGGTTAATGATCATTTTAAAGAGAGTGTTGTGGTTCAAGTGTGCTCCAAGCATTCACCAAGAGGAGTCAGTGCAATTTGTGTACTGTTCACATCACAACTCCCTCCATATTGCACAGAACACAAAATTGGTGGAAAAAGTGTTATAAAGCAGATGTGTTTGTTTCCACATGAATGCACAGCTCTGGGAGCAAACTGCCATAATCTAAACATTACTTCTAGCAGCACATATTTATATATTCCTTTCATATTCATACTGCTTTCACTGAATAACAGCTAAGCCTGCTCCTTATTTCCTAATAAAAACTAATTCTCCTGCAGGCACATTGTTATTGCTCTGACTCACAAAAAATTTGGCTTTGTTATTTCCTTGTGCTCATTCTAACACTTCTTTTCCTACTGTGAATAACCTCATAAGCATTTGTTACTCACCTTTCCATGCCATTTATGATTTCACAGACTGCCACCATACAGAAGGCTGCCAATAAGTGGTATTTCAAGCAGCATCAGCCAACCTGTCCCCAGACCAAAACCCTTCCCATACTCTTGATCAGCCTGTCAAACTTTCTTGATGTGCTGTATATGATCTGTATACAGTATCTGAGCTGTGGGAGTGATATGGATTTATACAGCATCACAGTTCACTACCTGTGCTGCTTGATTCCTTTCCTAATCATTTCCACCAATCTATTTTCCTTTTGATCACAGCAGCCCACAGAACTGGCATTTTCCCCTGACTGGACAGCCTTTTTCATTATTTAATTGATTTCCACTGCTGATTGCTTGCCAATCCATTTCTCTCACAGAGCTGTGCACAGATATACACCTGTCACTGTCATCACGTTACTTCCCGACTGCTCTCTAAAACTTCATTTAAACAAAACGTTCATTTTTCTTGACCAGTAACCCTTAAAAACAACCCCCTCAGACATTCCATCACCAGCTGGCAAACGAACACTTACTCTGACAACCTCTCAATATGCATTTCCTATGGCCAACTTATCCCCTGCATTAACTTCATATCAAGCTTGTCCCTTTGTGGCACCAGATTTTAGCAAGACAAAGTTTGGTCTTACACTTTAATGGTGTTCAAATTCTGCCTAAACTTTCAAATATCTGCACTACACTTATCAAAAGGTGCTTCCAAATGGCTGGCAATCGATTCCCCCTCATATTTAAAACCAGTTATAGATCTAATCCTCTGCTCACTGTCAATATTTCCAATAGAATCACTTTTCCTAAGGCCAAAGTAGTCAGCCAAGTTAATTCGTTATACTGCCTGATTATATCTGATTATTTTAGCACTGATCTTTGAAATTTGCAGGTTAGGACTGATTTGATGTGTAAGTTCTAAAGTAAATATTTATTTCCTCTAATCACTTTGTTTCAGTTTTTAATCATTAATTTCAAAAATTAGTCAGTATAAACATTTACCACAAAACTAAAACAAGAATATTCTTAGAACAAAGTTAGCACAATTCTTGATGAAGCTCTGAAAAATACATTTTAGCATATATAAATAAAATAAAAAATATATAAATATAAGTAAAATTATAATCCATTTTAGCATACATATTTTGCACGATTTATAATACATATACCAAACCTTCTGCTTGTTTTGAAGTAAAAAGAAAGTATACAAGGTTGAGATAAAATCTCAAAGAAATAAAATTTTTTACATCTCCCCATCCTAAGCTGCATTTCTGTAAGAATTTATTTATTTTAAACAGCTGGCAATCTGGGCCTCAACAGAATATTGTAACAAAACACTGCTATGAAGTTAAATGTTCTTCTTTTTTTAATCACAAAACATCCCATTGGTACAAATATACTTTATATTCCAACAGTTAGCGTACTGTTTGTCCTGATTTTTAAATAAAAATTTCATCTGCAGAAGAGAAATAATGACATAGCCATGTTTGGTTTTTAATTTTAATTCAAATTAATACCCTGGAGAAAGGCAAAAAACTCCCAAAAACCACAAAATAAAGCAAACAAACAAAAAAAAAATAGTGGGGAGAAAGTCACAGCTTTGTGTTTTCAAGCAGTGATCCTTCCAATGCTCTAATTTACCCCTCTCATCACTCTCCTCAGTAGTGCACTGGTACTTCTTGTGACTAAAAAAGACCTCGCTCTTTGCAGCAAGTGGATTCTTAAAATACAATGGTAGTTGGAAAAAAAAAAAAAAAAATCTTCCTAGAAACCCTGTGTTTGCAATCCATACAGCATTCCTGACACACAGCTTTGATTCTGGGAAGATGAGTGGGCCTCAAGCTCATATTCCTGAGAATATTCTGCATTAGGGGAGAAGTCTTGCACAGTCCCCTGTGTGTTACTGACAGCTGAACTTATCATCCATACAAATATCTCACTCTAACTGCACTACCTTAAATTGGTACCTGGCCTAGATTGACTCAAAAACTGTGGCCTTAGGCTACAAGAATTTATTTAGCTCTGCTGTACTTCATCTCAATCAAAATAACTTGCTTGATAGATATTAAAAGCTAATAAACTTTCACCCACATAGGTGACCTAGATGAAGATCTGTGGAGATGAACCTACAGAAATGTTCATCCTTCAGAGCTCTATCCATACTGACAACTTGCAGAGTAAATCTACTGTTAATTTTATTTTGGGATTCTAACCTGCACGCTATCTTGTTCATTTACTGCAAAATAGCTACAGCTTCAAAAGAAAAATTAACAAGTAATCAGGCAGTATCATCATTTCTTTAGCGCAAATAAAAAGGTACTGGAGGTTTGGAGAAAGAAATTGCTTCTACTGAAAGACAATAATTTAGAGCAAAGCCAGAAGGCCAATCATAAATCAGAATCTGGTGTAAAAGCTGCAATTACACAGCTTGATACTTGAACTTCTTGATTTTGGCAAAAAAACAACTGAAAACTCTTCTACAGCTTTTACTTGCCTGGAGGCCAAGATATCTGAGACTGTGGAATACTGACTGAAGCCTCCCTGGGCTACAGAATCCCTCCGCAGACGCTGTCTGGCCCCAGTCTAAACTGAAAAGAGTTGTTCTTTTCCTGACAGCAAGAAAAGGCAAACAGCAACTCTGCTGCTGCTCTGCAAACACCGCATAAGGAACACAGTTCCTCAAATCCCAACGTTCACGAGCTGACCAGTTAAAAGAAACTTGCCAAAAAAACTCAAACAAACAAAAATACCCACTCCACTCCTCCCCCCAAAGAATCAACGAGAAATCAACAAAAAAACCCAAACAAAACAAACAAACAAACCCAAAACCAAACTAACAAAATTAAAAAATATTACGAAAAGGGGGGGGGAAAAAGCACATTATTTGAAAGGTGTGTGCAGAAATGTGTATTTACTCCATATTTTACCAGCCTGGGCATGTGTAATTAAGTAGAAGTCAGACAGCTTTCTAGAATAGTATCATGCCTTAAAAAGTAAATTCTGAAGAGAAATAGGTGGCTTATTTCAGAAAGTGATGAAGTCCAAGAGACTTGACATCCACTGAAAACCAGTAACATTCTTTGTTGATATACATTCATTACTATTTTAAAATAAAACCATCAGAAAAATGTATCCTGACAACAGATGTCACATATTGAGAGGTCACAGTTGTCACCACGCTTCGACACACTAACTAACAGTGAGTGGTATTCATTCCTCTTTTTTCCATGTGCTATTAGAAAACATTCTTCAAATCTTTTGATTATCAGTGTGCAGGGAGAATTTTACCTGCTGGTACTCATTTACATTAGAGCTTTAGCCATAGTTTACTATGTATAACTAACGCAGAACTGGGTTCCAATGCATTTACAGAGCCATCCAAAATTGTCAGGATGTGATGTTTTCAAATCAAGATTGCTCAGAACCTACTAACATAAAAGTCTGAGTGGCTTACTGAGCACTGCAAACCCTGCATAAGAAGAAAAACAAAATATCATTTCTCAGTATTAGAAAAAAAGAACAACAACAAGTACTCATGAGATGAATTCTAAAGTAGTTTGTATTAACATCAACTTCCTGCCAGGAAAGATGAAATTTTTTCAAATAACATGAAAGATTTTGTAACTAAGTGGTGGCCATCCCCCAGTGGTATTTTTTATTTTTCTATATTTATGTACAAAATAACCACTGTCTTTTGTTATATCTCACAATAAAAATACATATTGATTTTTTATCAGCATTGCTATTTTGCATAGTACATCTTAAGCTATATATATAGTTATAGATATGCACTCCATACCTTCTGCCACATGGGTTGTGTGCACCTGACTTCATCTAGTGCTGAATGCAACAGCTCAAGGCAAATTCATATACAGATATTTATATATAAAGAACACAGATATCCCTCCTCAGAGGAGGAATAATTAATTGCTCTACAAATAATACAGATATTTATATATAAAAAGAATACTCATTTCCCCACTCTGTATTGAATTATTCTCTAAACATTCACCTTGTGGCTGACGACTTGGGTGATATATCTGGAGATCAAATGGCTGAGCGCTTGTTTTTTGTATGACACTGACATTTTGGCCAGTCCATTTATTGGCTTTGGCGAGGGTATTGGTCCTCCAATCTGTCCAATAAACGTCACTCCCATACAAAGAAACAGCAAAAGGGTGAGAAAGATATTCGTGACCCCGTATAATCTCTATCATGCTGGTTCCATCATACAATGCAGAATAAATGGCATCCGATCTACAAGACAACCCCAAATTTAAGATTATGTAAAAATAAAATAAAAATCACACAACCATCATGACATTGGGCAAAATGTGTAAAAACCTTACTCTGTAAGAGTGGTTAAGACCAAAGCACTTTTGCAGTGCAATCATTAACTTTATAGATGATTAAGTTCATATTATTAATTTAACTAGACATATAAAATACTGGTTTGTATAATGCTTTAATTTCCCTCCATGCTGGGAGAATTACAACAGAAAATTCAGTTTTCTTTGAGATGAACTTAAGAGAAAAAATAATGAACTAACTTGGGCCTTCCACGGATGAGTGTGAGGGTGGACATTTGGGAACTGCTCCCCAAGGCACAGGGAGCCAGCACCATGGGTGATACCACAGCTGGAAGGGCAATTAAATAAATGTACATATTATACATGTCCAGGGCTCTTTATGTCCACAATGTCCATAACTACATTCCACTCACACTGCAGTTCACATTTCTGTATGGAGGAATGAGGACTTATCAGTGACAAGAAGGATGCTGTTCCCACTTTACCTGGCATCTGTCCACACGATTCTCTTTTCAAAGTGATCCACAGTGAGGCCGTTGGGCCAGGCCCCAGTGTCCATATCCTTATAGATGATCTTCCTCTCTGCTCCGCTCATGGAAGCGGATTCAATGCGAGGGAAATTCGCATCCCAGTCTGTCCAAAACAGAATTCTGTTGAGAGGGAAGGGAAAAGAAAGGGGACAGAAGAAAATGTTAAAGCATGAAGAAAAATCTGAAATGGTTTATCGGGCAACAGTTGGAAAAAAGGTTCAAACATTCACATGCTTTACATGAAAGGAGTAAACATAGATCAGTTTGGCCAACTGTATAAATTCCTTGATGTAACAGAGTAACATGGTGATATTTCATTATTAGTGTTAGAGCCATCATGAAAATAAAGAAGTTTCTCTAAAAACAAGGGGTTTAATAGCATTCCCTTTTTCATGTCCATTTATACAGTGACAGCTTGTCTTGTCTTCCTTCTGTAATTAGAAACCCAGCTCATTAAAAGAAATTATAATGAGAGCCTTTGAAAGCAATCCACGGATAAGAGGATGGGGGGCGGGGAGAATGGTAAGAAAGTTGATTTGAGGTAGTAGGGATCAAGGAACAGGCTAAACCAGAGATTTTCATCTACTCTTGAGTGTTCCAATGAAGACCCCTGGATTTTGGTATGTCACTAATGAATTCTGTACAGATTACGCTTGCTAAGAAAACTTCAAAGACGTGTTGTATTGTCATCTCTCTCAGTTTTGTACTCCCTCCAATGTTTTTCTAATAAGGAGAACTTTCATCTGTATAACCGAAGAAGTGTCTTGCTAAATAAAAGAAGCAGCACCACCACGAAGGCAGAAATGCACTCCAACTGTTCTTAGCTTACTGAACTTTCAACAACACACAGACTTGTTAAAGGAAAATACAACCTTTGAAGGGAAAACTTGTGGGTAGTAGTAAAGAGTTAATTGCAAAGAGCCAGACTGTAACAGAGCTTCTGACAAGCTTTCATATTTCCCACTAAAAGCCCTTCAAACTCAACAGCCGGGGAGGTTTATAGGATGAGCCCACTGGTGCTGTTTGCTTGTCTCAGTGCTGAGTTTCTGTTTGTGCAGACTGGGCCAGGTATGTGTTTATCCACAGATGTTTGTTTTCCATTCATCTGTACGTGTGTGGACTGAGAACACCTGCCCAGCCCCTCTGTGGGTTGGAATTCAGCTCTGCCTCCACTGGGATACAGGATTTGTGCAGCTCTAACACAACCCTTTTCCTTGAATCACCACTGTTTATTCACATTTATTTGTGAAAAGACTGAGGAGCTATTCCTGTCTATGTGTAAAGATTTTTTTCTTTTCTGACTTCTAACATAATAAGCATCAATTGCTTCTAGCTCTTCAAAAGGCAGATTAAGCCTTCAGTTTCAGGAAGAGAGGTTATTTGTTTTTTTGGTTTTTTTTTTCCCCAACCATTTAATTTGAACAACTTCTCTGCTGATTTTTCTGCCAACAGGATGCCTCTTCTTAAAGATCTTTATAGATAAGCAATGCTCTCTGCAAAAAAACTTTCTAACATCTCAGTTGAGAGGGCAATAGCCGTTATCATTAAACCATGTACATCCTAATTCACAATTTCGGCCCCAGAATTTGGGACCTTTATCAATTTTTATTTTTATGTTCACAGCTTTGCTTCTGAGAGAAATATTCAGTGAAGACACATGACAGACCACAGCAAATTCCTAAACAAAATTAAATATCATGACTTTGAAAACTCGTAGTTCGTGTTATTTTTGGCCACATTTAATTTGTGGTTGGCAGCTTGTCGCTTTTGTTGTGTTTTTATGAACGGCTTTGCTTGTTTGGGGGTTTTTACTCCCCTCTGAAAGAACAATAATTATGGGAAGAGGATGTAGCTATTGACTATACCTAATATTCTGGTTTATAGAACACCCTTAACGAATAGGTAGGAAAAATAGTGACAGAAGCTGGCAAGCGTTGTCTCCACTTTAGAGATGAAAACCAAACACAAAAAGTGGGATTTACCTCACTCAGCCATTCGGCTTCCAGTAACATCTAAGCTGTATTTTTATAGTCCCACCAAAAAAACCAAACCAACAAACAAACAAATCCCAAAAACCAAACAAAGAAAACCCAAAAAACAAACAAAAACCAAACAAAGAAAATCCAAAAACCAAAAAAAACCAAACCCCAACAAACAAAAACCAAAGAAAACTCAAAAAACAAACAAAAAACAGACAAAACCCAAAAAAACCCCAAAAAACAAACAAAAAAGCAAACAAAAAACCGAACAAAAAACCGAACAAAACCAAAAAACAAACAACAAACAAATACCCTCCCCCCCCCAAAAAAAAAACAAACCAAAAAACATTCTCTAAGTGAGAAGAATCACCTGGATAACACCTAAATTTGTCCCTTAACCACAAAGAGAGATTAGACTAAAGGCTCGTTATTATCATCATCCACATAAAAAAAATAAATAAATGAAACAACAACATGTCAAGGTAAGCAATTTGCCAACAAACAGATCCCAGTATCTCCTGATTTACCGTTTTTTTAAATCCTTTTCACTCAAAAAACACACTAATAATGGATTGTTTATCACTCAAAATACACTTCTACGAAGTGTTAATGATAAGTTAGAAACTATAAATCCCAGCAAAAAAGGATATGAAACTAATTTAACATTTAAACATCTTTAAGATATTTGGCACAGAGAAAAAGTAATATTTTCATAATTTATAATTACCCATATCTGGGATCCAGAGCAATAGCCCTCGGATGCTCCATGGCTCCAGCTATTAACGTTGTCCTCAAAGTGCCATCGAGTTTTGCTACTTCAATTTGGTCCAGGTTGCTGTCTATCCAGTAAATGTTTCCTGCAATCCAATCTACAGTCAGACCTTCAGGAGTGGCCAGGCCATGTTGTACTACAACCTCAATGGCACTAACACCTGAAAGAAAAAAAAAAAAAAAAAAGAATAAAACAAAAAAAGAGGAAAAAAGAGATTCTTAAAAAACTAAGGTAGAGACTAATAGAGTGAACATGAACATACAAGTTTATCAGATGTTCTTGGAGTGAATTCTGGATTATTTGGGGTTTGCTTTTCAAAGGAAAGCACTGGAACACACACTTCAACAAAGATCATTTTGTAGAAACTCTTTTGTATATATTATGAGGTTATATTGAGTTATAGGCCATCATTATGTCACTAGAGCAAAGAAAAAGTCTTTTTGGATGCTATAAAATTTTGAAGCAGAATCTTTCACCTAGTGAGGGGAGATAATTTATCAGACATCCGATAAATTCTTATACTTTTTTAATAAGGTGAAGATAAACTGCAAAAAAAAAAAAAGAAATAAATCCATATGGCACTCATTGGACCAGGAGAAAATACCAGACCTTTGCATTTGCCATTTTCTTCCCCCTACAGCATATTGCAAAAGCAAACTTTGACAACAGAAGTCTTTTTCTGGCTAGACATGAAGTACAACCTGGATATACACCTTTCCAAAGGCAGAATGCCATCATAAATTCTGTTTCTGTGAGTGACAGCTGAGTTACGACTGCTCAGGTCTAACACTCTGTAACTGCAGGTGTTCTCACTGTTAAGAAAATAAAGATTAAATCCATACCTCCAGTATCAGAAAGCTTGCCTCTGTAAATTTTGTCCTCCACCACATCTGTCCAGTACAGTAAACTCTGACTGAAATGGAAATCGAGGGCTATTGTATTTCTTAAACCAGGAACGAGGAGGCTGTAGTCACGCTTGTGAAGATCAATTTTTCTGATCTCGTGTCGAATAGAAAAAATTATGAAAGCCTCAAATGGATCTGGAAGCAGAAGATTAAACATTTCAAAGGAATAATAAAAAAGATATTGTTACAAATTGATGTAAATGACAAGTGGAAGGTGAACAACAGAACACTTTATCGGGAGAAACAGATGATTAAAACAATTCATCTTTTGATAAGAAGTCTTTCAATTACTTTTTCAGTCCAACAGACTTCTTAATTCTCCCTTCTAGCATTATCTTTGATCCCAACTAGAGATATTACACACGGAATTTGGGAATATCAGACTCAACTATTGAACTGTATTCTGTAGCTCTAGCACAATGAGCCCAATAAAAGAGCTTTAAAAAGTCACATTATCAAATGTAAAATCTGCTTCTCAAAAGGTTCAGAAAAATGAAACCATTAAAATATACATCGTTTCAATGGCCAATTAGCTGAAACAATTTACTGATATAGAATGTACCTTTTGAACATACAGTGTACTGTGTGTTTTTAATTGAAGTACTTAAAAAAAAAATGCCCTCATGCCAAACTAACAAGCAAGCAAATGAACATTTTATGTGCTTATTGATACATGTCATCACAAATCCAGCTACCAAAGACTTTCTCCTTCCATTGTTAATCAATTAATCCTACATGATTTGTGCCAGTGAGTTTATATCAAAGTGAATAAAAAATATCTGTAAACAGGTTCTACATTGGCCAACCATACTATGAAATTGATTTTTTTTATTATGGTTTTTACATCGATTAGGAAAGGTTTTTCAACCACGTCGCTGTGTTAATAAAACAAACAAGGAAGACAAAAATTGGATTCTATGAACTGTTGAATCAACTCAGTGTATCCACTTTGATAAAGGTATTTTTTCATTGCAATCCTTTTCTGTGGCAAAGCAGTTATTCTCCCCCACACACTCCGAGTTCCTTTTCCTAGAGTGAAACACAGGTTACACTGGGAGGTTTGTTTTCCATACAATTAAACACTCATTTATGCAAAAGATTATTGGCAGTTTATGGCAGTAGGCAATATTCCTGCTTCTCAAGACTTCCGAGAACCTCTGAAAATACTCAGTTTATCTCTTGCTCACTCACTTGAATACTCCACTGTCCACTTCCTCCTGCAGCTCCTCTTCCCCTGATACCCACTGCACACACAGACTAAATTACCTGAGATGTTCTAAGCTAATCAGGCACCTCAGCAGAGCTGTGCTTCTGCTCTTGAAGCACTTGTTCCCAATCTGGCCTGAACCTTCCAAATGAGCCTCCTACTTGTTAAAGCAATGAATGACTTCCTGCAAAGCCAATTTTTCAAAGCTCTGCAGTGGTTAAATAATTTAGTGCAGAACAGGATCAGTGACACTCGTAGCTATTTCACAAGCACCAGGTATCTGAACTTGAGAAACACTTCCATGGCACCTCCCAAATTCTGATAAATTGGCAGCTATTATGCAGGAGGCTACTGACCTGTGGGGTTTTTTGGCAATTCCAATTCACAAGAACACAAATCATAATCATCACCAGCAGCATTTTTTTTTTTTTTTTTTTAAATTTCTCAGTAATTAACAACAAAATGGGAGAAAAGGAAACCTAATGAATGTGTGCTATGTGGGATTGTTTTTTGGTTTTTTTTTTTTTTTTCATTTAAAGTAGAGGAAGTACACCTTAAGATAAATAACCTACGGTGCAAATTATCCGTATGGAAAGGATTAAAGCTCAATGGGATCTTGATAGGATTTACACTTGAAATAAACATGACAAAACCCTTCCACTCAGCTTGGAAGACAACAGACTACAATACTGCACCCTCCTCTGAGCACAGCTCTTAAAGAAGAGTGTGAACCAATAGAGAAATGCAGGAGGAAAAGCGCAGATGTTCCAAGAGGTCTAGAAATCATGGCCTGCAAGGGAAGAATGAACGACCTGGAACTGCTTAGTCCAAAAAAATGGAATAAGATGATGAGTGGAAGCACGAAAAATTCCCTTAAGACAAAAGGCTTATGAATTGAAAATGAGAAAAATCCTGTTTTTTGTATAAATGACAAGTAGGCCGAGGATTAAAGGCTTAAACTGAACTAAGAAGACTCAGAAAGACCAGAAAAGCAAAAATCTTAAGGAGAGTGAGGCAACAAAACATCTCACCCCTGGGAAACTTGGAGTTTAGCATTGAAGGTATCTTGAAGGTCTTGGAAAGCAGATAAACAATTAGCTAGGCTTTGATCTTCCTTCCAGCCTGATCATTCAATGGCTCTATAAAATCAGCTACATCACAGTGAATTGGAATTTTCAGGTTCAATCAAATACTTAAAAAAAAAAAAAAAAAAAACAAAAAAATGCTTCCATTACCCGATAAACCCAAAATTTGGTATTATTTTCTTGATTCCTCTTCTAGAAATTGAGAGCAAATGCTTTCTATTCTGAAAGTTGATTAAAAACATTTTTGTAAAATCTCAAATCAATATCATGGTTATTGATTACATTCTTTAAAACTTTAAGGAAAATTAACTGTTAACAATTTATTAGAGAAAAATCATACATTTCTGCACTGATTTCATAAATTCGTAATTTTTTTTCACCATAAAGGTTAGTGTATAAAATATATGATGCAAACATAAAGCATAAACTACATGGAAAGCTGTTAAAAAAAAAAAAAAAAATCTCTGCTAGAAGAAATCTGCCTAAACAATGCCATCAATAAAGAGTGTATATAGTATAATGCTTCACACTTTGCAGTGGGATAAATTTAAAATTCTTTCTTAGGAAAAATTTTGACTGAACTTTATTGTTTGGTTGAAGCTTACTGTAACAACAACAGCACAGCAAGCAATCTGCACCGTGCTTTTATGAAAATTACCTCTAAGAAAAACAGTAACTTCATAAAGATTCCGAAAAAAACCTTCATTAAAAGTTTGAGACTGCTCAGAGAGGATTGGACTATTCCCCCCTCCATTTTAGTATTGAAATTATACTGGAAATCTGGAAATTATAAAAAAAATTAGTTTCAAGCCAGCTAAGACAGATCAAACAGACAGACACATCATTCTCTTTTCCAAATATATACATATACATGTATATATGCAGTGATATAACAGTTCCCACTGCTCAGACACTGCTGACAGTCAATTTTAAACTAAGCTAAGTGTTTCTGAGCTCATCTAACATTTATTATACCAAGGTCTGAAAGGCTGAATGTAAACATGAAATTTAAATACCTTTCAAAAACAGTATTTTTTTTTTTCGTAATGCTTATTATCATTTAAAAGAGCAAGTGCAATATATCAGCACAACTTATTTTGAAATGTGTTCCAGAGAAACCAGGAACACGAGTATGAAAATATAGAATTTGTATTGACTTTCTATCTGAGTAATGGAGCTCTGTAACACTCTCTTAGTTCAATCAATACGAATTTAAATGTAAAGGAAACATTTAGTGTTTGGGAAGTCAGTAATGTAACAATGTCAGGACAGCAAAAAGCAAACAAGATGAAAACAAGAGACATGGAAAGTCAAGAAACTCTGGAGGAGGAAAAAGACAACACTTAAAACCCTCAAAAAATGAGAACAACATAAGCAGAAATGAGATACAACAGGGAAACTAAGACAGGCTTTGAAAGAGACATTGAAAGAGGAACTAGAAAGAGAAGAACTGCTCAAGTCAAGCATTTTAGTTCTGTATACTTATTATGATGCAACTCACTATATTCTTCTGGCAATTCATTAGATTCCTCTGACAAACACACTTTTTGATTCTGACATGCAATCTGGACAAAAGTTAGAACACGTAATTACTGCATTTTCAGCACTCATATGCCCATTCTAATAGACTCACAAATACATGTTTTTACAACATTCTGAAAACGTGCTGCATACTAACTTTACATGTTATTGCTGTGTACTTGTGAAATGTTTCATATATATAGGAAAGTGCTATTTCAGACAGCAAAAAAAAAAATAGCTAAAGGGCAATGTTATCATTTTCTTCTGAGTAATTTCTTTTTTCTTCTGGAAAACACATTATTAGTTACTGTTCTAATAGAATACACACCTACTCCTGGTTCAAGGCATTTTAAATCACCATGGCTGCTCTAAGAATTACTTCATAACAACTGGCATTATTGAAATAGTAGTTTGGCATTTGGGGGACAGCTTATCTTCATAAGGTCACTTTGAACTTTACTTGTAATAGTATTATATAAAAGTGGGATTTTTTTTTTTTTTTT
>VZTJ01003580.1:1461249-1535359 GCA_013397795.1 Orthonyx spaldingii
TTTTTTCTTTATTCTAAGTCCATTCAAGATCTCATGGCCAGAGACTTAAATGGTAGGGACATTTTGAGCCTCACAGATTCACAAATGGAACCAAAATTGTTCTCACTTTCCTAAAACGCCCTTCACACAGTCAACAACTGAAGTGTCAGAGGGTCTGTCCTCCAGAGAACTTCATTAAATAAACTGAAAGGGGCCAAGATGATTAGTGACTCTAAAAGCACATGCCATATTTAATATCGAAAAATTTGGTCACAGCTTTGATGGCATTAGGGCAGTATCACTACACTTTGTAAAGAAAGGTATCATTTTTCTTTATATCAGCTGACATCACAGGTCTCAGATCATATATTGAGTATTACATTCTTTGAAAAAATCTGGAAAAAATCAATTTGTGACTTCAGATTCTCACCAACACCAGTAAACTTTAAGCAGAAATATCTCACGGGCTTAAGAAAAACTGAGAAACTGTAGTCTCACTTTTCTTATTTTGTAGCACAACTGAGTATACATCACTTTTTTACCCATTTAGTTTCCAAATATTGGTCATTTCTACTTGATTTAATTTAAAGTTTGTTTCGAGCTTTCCTCATATGAGTTACTAACACCATCTTAAATTCTTTTAATCCTTTCATTTCTCTAACCCAGTAAGAATGCACTTTTTACAATTACTGGAAATGTCCACAATATAGCAAATCAGATTGATCAAAAATGATTGAGAACCAGGCCAAAGCACTGATATAAAGCATGAACTTTAACAGCAATCATTGCAAATTAAGAATAAATAAAGACTATCTTAATCATATTTACTGAATTATGAAATACCCAAATAAGCAATAGATTTCTGTTCAAAATTGCAAAGACACTATCAAACAATAAAGGTAAAACAGAATAAAATTTTCAAGAAATCCTAAACTGAATTATGAAAATCTAGACAGCAAACTCAATACTATTTTTAAGTCCCTGCCAGGGAGATAGAGGTGTGATGCCAGTTTCTATTGCACATACATGTTTATGTGGTACACACAACACTGAACCTGAAAAACACATCCTTAACACAGCTTCCAAATTATGCTTCAGTACTTATTAATAGTGAGCAACAAGGGGAATACATTCCCCTCTCCTGTTTTGCCTGCTGTTGGTTTTCAGCTTGATTAGTGAGCTGAGCAGGCTTTTAGTGCTGTCAAAAAACAAGTACCAGAATGCCTTAGGGGGAAAATAACCAGCTTAAATATTGAATGCTAACAGGCAGCACACAATTGCACATTCAAAATTAACCTTCTGAACCTTAACTTATACTGATCAATATCATTATTCATCCATTTCTTAAAAAAACATAGTAAATCCGCCATATAGAATGTATAATTGTATATATACATATATGCCCATGCACATTAACTTTACATGAAAAACTGTATAAAACGTCAAACAATTCCAGAATTATACCACATTAACATTCCCAGAAACATCTGGTATTAACATTCTTAGGTTAGCAACAACCTAATATTTCAATACCCCTTTGTACATCAAGAATAGGGACAGTTTTAATGAGTCCTTAGATCCCAGCCTGTATTTCTTATATAGGAAAAAAATAGTGAAATAAGCTGTCAGTAAATGGCCATAACAGCTATTAACATCCTGAATCCTGAACATGCACTGAATTTCAACTTACCAGTGCTAACACAACTTTCTCCATCCTTACTGAGCTTCCAGCCCTCGTAACATGAGCACTTGACAGTATTTTTATGCTGTTCACAAACTTGGCTGCACTTCAGGTGCTTGGTACAGTAATCCATAATCTCACAAGTTTTGTTGTCTACAGTCAGATTGAATCCTGCAGGGCAGGAGCACACAATTCTTCCTCCAGGAACCACAGAGCACTGATGGCTACATCCACCATTGTTAAGTGAACATTCATCTGAAATAACATAGAAAAACAATAATTAAGGGTTGCAAGGCTGTCAGTTATGTTGTATATACTTCAAATCAACTAAAACACCTAAAAAGGTGCCCAAGACATGCAAACAAAATCTTACATTTCTAGAACAGCTTTCTATACTTATTTTTAAAATTCTCTGCTGTGCAACCGTTCTTCTGGTAGCTTTACTGCAACCCTTCAAGATTTTAGCGTAGCTCCATGTCCAAGTGGTGATCTCAGGAGCCAGTGTTGGGACTGACACTGTTTAGCACTTTTATCAGTGACAGGGACACTGGGATTGAGGGCACCCTCAGCAAGTTGTGGCTGATGAAGGAGGGAAAAGATGCCGTCCAGAGGGAGCTTTGCAGGCTTGAAAGGTGGGGCCTGTGCAATCCTCTTGAAGTTCTATGAGGCGAAGTACAAGGACGTGCACTGAGCGAGGGCAATCCCACACACAAATACAGGATGGGAATAGAATGGATTGAGAGCAGCCCTGAGGAAGAGGAGGATGGGGATGAGAAGCACAACATGACCTGGAAATGTGAGCTTGCAGCCCAGAAAGCCAAATGAGTCCTGGGCTGCATCGGATAACGCCAGACCTCAAAGGAAGGAGACTCTTCCACTCTGTTCTTGTGAGACCCCACCNCGAGTGCAATCCCACACACAAATACAGGATGGGAATAGAATGGATTGAGAGCAGCCCTGAGGAAGAGGAGGATGGGGATGAGAAGCACAACATGACCTGGAAATGTGAGCTTGCAGCCCAGAAAGCCAAATGAGTCCTGGGCTGCATCGGATAACGCCAGACCTCAAAGGAAGGAGACTCTTCCACTCTGTTCTTGTGAGACCCCACCTGAAGGACTACATCCAGCTCTGGGGTTCCCAGCATGAGGAGAATGGGGACCTTCTGGAGCAAGTGCAGAGGAAGCCATGCAAACGCTCCGAGGGCTGGAGCAGCTCTGCGCTGGGAACAGGCTGAGAGCTGGGGGTGTTCAGCCTGGAGAAGAGAAGGCTCCAGGGAGATCTCAGAGCCCCTTCCAGTGCCTAAAGGGCTCCACCAAGAGAGCTGGAGAGGGACTTTGGACAAGGAGAAATGGCTTCAAACTGACAGAGGGCAGGTTAGATTTGATATTGGGAAGAAATTTTTGACTCTGAGGGTGCTGAGGCCCTGGCACAGGGTGCCCAGAGAAGCTGTGGCTGTCCCATCCCTGGAAGTGTCCAAGGCCAGGTTAGACAGAGCTTGGAGCAACCTGGGATAGTGAAAGGTGTCCCTGCCCATGGCAGGAGGTTGGAACTAGATGATCTTTAAGGTGCCTTCCAACCCAAACCATTCCATGGTATGAACTTAGGCTTTTGTAGTTGGAGAGAACTGCAAACGAGCTCCAGTCCTTTCCTACACATCAATGCCCTTTAAATTGTTTACCTCCAGGAATGTTTTAAGGAATTTGAAAATTATTTGTCCCCTTTCCCTTACTTGAAGAAAACTAATACTTCAAGCATAAGCTCAGCATGATTTTAACTAAACAAAAATCCTCACATGGGCTCTAGTGATAAAATTTCAGCACAATTAACACGAGAACCTTTATCTCAACAGGAGGCATTGCAACAGACAGTAGCATGAGCAATCAGAAAAATGTGTCTGAAAGGAGTGAGTACCACAAAGATCGCCTTCATCAGATCCATCAGGACAATCTCTTCTCCCATTGCAGAGCTTCTCAGGCTGTAGGCAGATGGAGGTATCATTAGCACAAGGGTATTTTGGTGGTCCACACAAATAGCCCTCGCAATTATCCTCATCAGACTGATCCTCACAATCAATATCGCCATCACACAGCCACGCTTTGCTAATGCATCTCCCTTGGGGAAAAGAGACAATAAACACAGGAAATCAGACTGGAAGCAAACTTCAGGAGATAAAAAAATAAACCTTCACAATAATATACAGATTTTTTTCTCNTCACAAACTTGGCTGCACTTCAGGTGCTTGGTACAGTAATCCATAATCTCACAAGTTTTGTTGTCTACAGTCAGATTGAATCCTGCAGGGCAGGAGCACACAATTCTTCCTCCAGGAACCACAGAGCACTGATGGCTACATCCACCATTGTTAAGTGAACATTCATCTGAAATAACATAGAAAAACAATAATTAAGGGTTGCAAGGCTGTCAGTTATGTTGTATATACTTCAAATCAACTAAAACACCTAAAAAGGTGCCCAAGACATGCAAACAAAATCTTACATTTCTAGAACAGCTTTCTATACTTATTTTTAAAATTCTCTGCTGTGCAACCGTTCTTCTGGTAGCTTTACTGCAACCCTTCAAGATTTTAGCGTAGCTCCATGTCCAAGTGGTGATCTCAGGAGCCAGTGTTGGGACTGACACTGTTTAGCACTTTTATCAGTGACAGGGACACTGGGATTGAGGGCACCCTCAGCAAGTTGTGGCTGATGAAGGAGGGAAAAGATGCCGTCCAGAGGGAGCTTTGCAGGCTTGAAAGGTGGGGCCTGTGCAATCCTCTTGAAGTTCTATGAGGCGAAGTACAAGGACGTGCACTGAGCGAGGGCAATCCCACACACAAATACAGGATGGGAATAGAATGGATTGAGAGCAGCCCTGAGGAAGAGGAGGATGGGGATGAGAAGCACAACATGACCTGGAAATGTGAGCTTGCAGCCCAGAAAGCCAAATGAGTCCTGGGCTGCATCGGATAACGCCAGACCTCAAAGGAAGGAGACTCTTCCACTCTGTTCTTGTGAGACCCCACCTGAAGGACTACATCCAGCTCTGGGGTTCCCAGCATGAGGAGAATGGGGACCTTCTGGAGCAAGTGCAGAGGAAGCCATGCAAACGCTCCGAGGGCTGGAGCAGCTCTGCGCTGGGAACAGGCTGAGAGCTGGGGGTGTTCAGCCTGGAGAAGAGAAGGCTCCAGGGAGATCTCAGAGCCCCTTCCAGTGCCTAAAGGGCTCCACCAAGAGAGCTGGAGAGGGACTTTGGACAAGGAGAAATGGCTTCAAACTGACAGAGGGCAGGTTAGATTTGATATTGGGAAGAAATTTTTGACTCTGAGGGTGCTGAGGCCCTGGCACAGGGTGCCCAGAGAAGCTGTGGCTGTCCCATCCCTGGAAGTGTCCAAGGCCAGGTTAGACAGAGCTTGGAGCAACCTGGGATAGTGAAAGGTGTCCCTGCCCATGGCAGGAGGTTGGAACTAGATGATCTTTAAGGTGCCTTCCAACCCAAACCATTCCATGGTATGAACTTAGGCTTTTGTAGTTGGAGAGAACTGCAAACGAGCTCCAGTCCTTTCCTACACATCAATGCCCTTTAAATTGTTTACCTCCAGGAATGTTTTAAGGAATTTGAAAATTATTTGTCCCCTTTCCCTTACTTGAAGAAAACTAATACTTCAAGCATAAGCTCAGCATGATTTTAACTAAACAAAAATCCTCACATGGGCTCTAGTGATAAAATTTCAGCACAATTAACACGAGAACCTTTATCTCAACAGGAGGCATTGCAACAGACAGTAGCATGAGCAATCAGAAAAATGTGTCTGAAAGGAGTGAGTACCACAAAGATCGCCTTCATCAGATCCATCAGGACAATCTCTTCTCCCATTGCAGAGCTTCTCAGGCTGTAGGCAGATGGAGGTATCATTAGCACAAGGGTATTTTGGTGGTCCACACAAATAGCCCTCGCAATTATCCTCATCAGACTGATCCTCACAATCAATATCGCCATCACACAGCCACGCTTTGCTAATGCATCTCCCTTGGGGAAAAGAGACAATAAACACAGGAAATCAGACTGGAAGCAAACTTCAGGAGATAAAAAAATAAACCTTCACAATAATATACAGATTTTTTTCTCGTTTTTTTTTTAACTTTGCTTTTCTATTAATAGAACTTCCATCTTCGATGAGCAGAAAGAAACCAACTTGCACTTATACTCTGAAGCGTCGTCCACAGCACTATTGACAATCTAATTTTCCAAACAACACCAATCTTACTTATTTCTGTGCTGAACAAAACTGCACACAGGCAGGACACAATCTCATAATCTGTTAAATACACCAAATGATACTAAAATTTTCTAATTATTTTTAATTTCTGCTTTTCTTCATCTCTTCTCCATCTTCTACTCCAACAGTCCTCCATGGGAGCAATAATGACTTTTAATTAGTATGGGCTTGCAAAGCAAAAAATCTTTCTAGGAAGCATACACAACCCATTCCCCAGTGATGTCAGATAAATGATCAGCTTTTGGGCAAAGTAACCATAGCAGGTGAAATTTCTGACATGATTTCAGTTTTGTCAAACCAGTGATCATTTCTGAAAAGGGGGGAAAAAATAGTGCTGACCATCAAATTTAGATATGCAAGACAGCCTCGTAATTAAAAGAGGGGTTTAAATCTCTAAAAAACATACGGGTATTAAATTAGAATCAATGAGAGATTTGAATGAAAAGAACCAAGATTGTGAATGCTGACACTTACACGTGTGTGTGCTCCTGCCCCAACCTATTTTTCAAATCTGAGGAATGAACTTGCTACCTACAGGAGGGGTTAGTTGTAAATTTTGATAACACCGAGACTGAACAGAAATGTCACGTTCTTTATTTTCCAATTAACAGAGAAACAACAGATAGAATCATGGGTTATGAAGCTGATCTAGAATAATTTTTTTTTTCCCCATGAATTAATTATATAGAGAAAATCAACTGGAATGGGAAAGAAGATCCTGGGAATGTTCAGTTCCATTGATAGCAATTCTGGTGGATGCCCAGGCACTGACTGGCAAAGCCTGAGACTCGTAAGTTCCAACCTGCTCAGCATGAACTGACATGACTTTCTTCCCACCCTTCCCAGCTTATACAATATCAGATTTCAATTTTCTTCAAAGGAAATATTTGTTGAATATTAGTTTAACGCATTTGGTTTGACATTTTAGTTTTCTTTTGATGCAAAAAATGCTGATGTCTTCACAGAAAGTCAACGGGATAAAAGACAGTGACACAAGAACACGGAAAAAACCATGATTCTGCAGCATTCAAATGGCAAATGTGAGATTGTTTTCACTTTTGGTGAAGAAAAGCAAGAAGTGAAACTTCAGGATCATACTACATTGAATGTGGGGTTTAAACAACAGAACATCATTTTACCAGTGCAAAATCAGCTTGAAACCAAACAGGGAGGGGTGTCAATTAGAATGAAAACCTTCCACCATTTTCTTTAGTGGCCAAAGTCCCAAATATCCCCTACTGAAAAGACAGAATTGCACAGACACGAGGAAACAACATGGTATGCATGACATGCATGCAGCTTATCATTACATGCAAACACAAGTGTTTCAAAAAAGTGTCCCTATTCTTTATTATCTTGAATGTTCATTGATTTTATACATTATTATGACACAGCAGTAGAATGCAAGCTAATGGAAAACACCAACATCAACCAAACCAACCATAACCCAAAGTAAATTGAAGTTGCCTCCAGTAGAGCTCCTAATCTGTTATTTTAATCTCTTATGCATTCAAATGTTTACAGAGAAAATCAGTTTCCCTGCCTTTCTTGTACTTTAGTGAAGATGTTTTATAATGAAAGATTCATCTTTCATTATGATAGATATGACAAGTTCTTAAGTAGAATATACTTTCAAGGAATTAATCTTTGCCAAGATTCTAAAGAGATAGACTTAATGAAATATTATGACTGTCTTGAAATCATTACTTAAAATTCACTGAAGTATTTTTCCTTTATTGCCCCTTAGTGAAACTCACACTTCTGGTTTCCAGGAACCTTTTCAGTAAAACTCCATAATAAATTAATTACCTCAATAGTTTTACCTGCCCTTTCCCATAGCTCTTTCGTGTAACAGTGAAACAGAAGTTCTGAAGCAACAAGTATGTGGGAAAGCCTGATCCAAATGCTTCCCCAATGATTTTTACCTCCTACAGATATTATCAACAGAATTAACTATTTATACACCCGCTCAGTCTTTGTCAGGATACTGAGCCCAGGAGGTTTTTTGACTGATTACGTCTTCAACCATAGGAAAACTAATTTGGTGGAGCATTAATTGCACTCTTTCCTCTTACAGCTAATTCTTATTGCCTAAAGCTGTAATGTAACACCTTTCTAACCTGTAGAATGGACTCAGTCTCGATCCATTCAACATTACAGAATGTTCCAACCTGACACATTTAACAAAATGTTGTGATAGCCAATGATCTCACTTGTCCTTTAGAACACACGTGGGATTTGGACTGAATCACATTGTTTGAAAAATGCGGTCATTTCTTGTATTAAAAGCTTTTAGTAAAAAGTTTATAAGTGACTCCTGGATGAGACAGGAGGAAAAAAAAAATGGGCCTAAAGAAGAGAGCTGTAACCACAGAAAACAATGGTCCCGTGAACTAAGGATAAAAATACCAATTTCCTCATCTTGTTTCTGAAAAACCTTTCCTTCCCAACCTTCCTGACTACCAGCTTCTTTCCACTTGTCACACATCCACACCTGGACTCTAACAATCCCCATCCTGACAGTACCAGGGCTGCTGTTCTATTCTTCCAGTATCACTGTGACGAGCACCCACTGACTCGACTTCATCTATGTACATTCCTTATTTTCCACTCCAAACACATACTGTTGCTTTCTTCATAATCTTTTTTTCCCTCTAATATATTATTACATTTAAGGAAAAAAGAAAAAAAGAAAGTATAAAATATTAGTCCATAGAGTAGCATCAAAAATGGTAGGATACCATCAACTGCTGCTTGAAAAAATAAAAAAGAACAGTAAGTATGACAAATAAACATCACAGTTCAGATGTACTGCTTACTAAATTGAAGTATTCATGGCTCTTTTGCATTTGTCTTCAAAGAATTACTTTATTATGATCATTAGAGTAATTAGATGACATTTTAAGTGAGATTGCATAGATTCTGCTCTTGGTGTAGCACTACTAACTGAAAAGTAGGGAGATGGAATAAAAGGGATACATTTATGTAGTACATAAAACTCAGCTGAAGTACTGAGCCTGTAATAATTTTCGGAGGACAGAATCAGAATTTAAAATAGAAAGTTGGATCTTAGTACAATTTAAATTAGTCTAGTTTAATTTAACAGAAGACTAATCTAATTTAAAAAACCAAGAAATAATTGGCTAGCAGCAGCCCAAGAATAGTCAATCAGGTAATCACTGCTTCTCATATTCCACTGCTGTGCAACCTCTAGTATATTTTTCATCACACATCACTACAAACAAACATGGGATGTTTTTGGAAAAAAAAATTAGAAAAGCAATTCTGAAATCTGGTATCTCAAGTACCCTGCAGCATTTTGGCTGACTTTGGATATGGCAGGTCAAGGACTGCCCAGGTCAGACACTTCCAGTCAGACCAACAAAAATACTAAAGGTGTAAAAACATAAAACAAAATTGGAAGATATTCAAGGGAAGGAATAAAAGTACTTGTTTATTTAACAAATAATGTTTTTAGGTACTCGTATGGCAGAAGTCATTTCACAGTCAAAAGAGTCAGATGACTCATTAGGAATAAAATATTCAGCTACTAGAGGCAAATGACAAAAGGCCACCTGTATAAGTTATAGAATACACTCTGTCATAGAATCTTAACTGAATATTGGAAAAGGAGCTGGGTGCAATGGGTACTTGAGATCACCATCCTTCCAAGCAGAAAAATCCCTTCTGGCTGAATGCTGACACATTCTGGATTTGTAGCTTGGCCCTCATGCCTGTGGCATTGTGACACATTAACCAAAGCCACAAAAGCCACAGTAAGGAAAGACCCTGCAGCTACTATTTACAGACAGAAAATGAGAAGAAATAAGCAAAAAACGGGCAGTAACATCTCACTATTACTCTTACCAGCTGCCATTTCCTTCCCAAAGGATTGGCTGCTCCAGCTCCCTCCATGCACACATTCCCACACAGACCCCTCACATTCTGTATCAGATGTCACCACCCAGCAATCTCTGAGGGGAGAATTGGCCACTACTCCTCATCTGAACAACTTCCATAAATGTGCAAGCCAGACAGCGTTATTTCTTTAGAATTATGCACAGAGAAAATTACATTTCTCCTGAAACGTTCCAGTAACTATTTCTCATAAACTCATTATTACTCCTTTGTCCAAACCACATGGAACAAACTGGGAAGTAGCTAAACAAAAATTTGCCTTTGCTGTTTTGTGCTACAGTGCATTGCAACATGCCTCCTCCAGAACAGCAGTTCCTCCCAGGAGGAAGGAAATTTGCAAAAGAGAAAAATTATGCCTGTCATAACTGGTTGCTCAAGTGGTGTCTCCACACAACAAACAAGCACGAATGCATTTTCCTCCAAATCAAAGCCACAGACCTCTGAATTTGGCAAATGTTGGATGAAAATAATTTTTTTGCTGTATTTCTGTGTGGCAGCCAGAGAAGCCACCTTTCATCCTGTAAACTGAGATAGTGCCCTTCCTGCACATGACAGCAAATATAGGGAAGGATATACTGAGGGAATGTGGTTTGGACTGTGGACTTTGAAAGTGTTCCAGTTCTCTGTAGAAAAGACATCTCATTCAGACAATTATGCTGAGTTTAAATTCTTGCTATATCCTGTTATTATGGCAGCTGTGTTTGGAAAATCTTAGCTTACCACCAGAAAGGGTTTTCCATTCTCTGTATCTAAAATCATTCAGGACAAGAAGCCAAAGCCCAGCCTAAGAAGCAAGATTTTCTGAAAGGTGATCAAGTCTAATAACTAAAATCTATACTTCATCTTGTATTCCAAACTGCCTCTAACCTATCTCTCTGCTTTCTCTTAAATAAAGTAGTAATATCTTCTCTCATTAGCTTTCCAAATGCAGCTGATGAAAATACACCTCGTGTATTGAGATTTCACCTTTCTTTCCTCTAGTAATTCTGCTTTTGCCACTTGGATGGGTGTTACCTTTTCCCCATTTAGGCACTAGGAAATGCACTTCTTCCTGATTTTATTTCCTGTGTCTGGGTTTCTATCAATCAGTTTCAGGGAACACACCACTCTGTTAGAAGTGAATAATCCGTTTTTACTTATAGAAAGTGTTTTATTTAACAGCTACTTAGTCTACACATCTTTATGGAAATGGTAAGAACAGAAAAGGAAATGTTTTATTTAGAAAAGAATCAGTATTCCGTATTTCTTTATCCAGACATTATGATTTCTATAACTTTAAAAACCAAGTAACAGCAAGATAACTTTTGAACAGAGATCACACAAGTTGTCTGCAACATTTATCCTGCTTAATTATAACACAGGCATTAAAATGCATTCTCCCTTCCTTCAACACTTGTAGCTGCCCCGTGGCAACAAATATTGCTACTTCTTGTAGCCGTTATTAAATATTGCTGTGAAAGTTATTTTAGCCCCAAGAACACACAAAGCTTTGATAGAAATTACAAAAAATGTTCATACTGTGCTGAAATATGTTATTTTCTTCCTTAACTGGACTTTCCCTTACAAAAAAAAAAATTCCATCTAAACATTATGTGCCAAAATATCCTCACGCAATGATTGCCACCTTCTTTTCAAACCTTTTAGTGAAGCATACTTAGAGAAAAATAATATTTTAAACATAGTCAAAGAATGTATTTTTCTTCCAATACTGCACTTCAAATTTCCAGTGCTGTAGTTCTAATTCTTTGAAGCATTCAAAGTCCCTTACACCATTTTATTCAACTTACTTCTAGGGCCAACAACGGGAAATAGAAGAAAAAGACCTAAACTTTGGAGTACTACTGAATGCTGTATTTAAGAATTTGGTGTGATATACTACCATAGAGAGTGGTTTCAGCCTTAAGTAATCTCAAAACTCATCTATTTTATATTGTAAATCAGAAGACAAAGTATGTAAATGAATATTGTTTTCCTGGTAGGAATACAATAAGTGACCTCACCTTATTAGTATGAAGCATTTAAAGCATCAGTTAAAGAGTGATCAAACAACACAAACTCACACAGACACACACTGAGTGAACGAGAGCAAAATGCATCTGCAAGCACATACCTGTACTCCTGCAGGAGAACTTTGTTTTCTCATCACACACTCGCAGGGTTCCATTGCAGCCTTTCTCATCACTCCCATCTTCGCAGTCCTTTTCTCCATCACAGCGCCACAGCTCAGGAACGCAGTTCCCGTCAGGACTGCACTGAAATTCCCTCCCACTGCACCTTCCAGGAGAGGGAGTTTCTTAGAAAAATAAGAATTACATTGAAGAATTTGCTCATGTGAGTTTTTTTTTTTTCCCATTCCAAGTCTACACTGACTTAGAATCCTCTTCCTAACCAAAGCTAAAATCAGAGTCTCCAAGTGAAACACTCAAAATTCCCTATTCCATCCTGTAACTCATCACTCCAACACAAACTTCAGGCAAACTCTTCCTTATCTTGCTCACTTTCTTCAATGCCCCTCCACCACAGGCTCAGGGTCAATACCAGTTTTTATTTCTTTTTTCCATATCTCTCAGACAGGAAAGAGTTTGGAGGTGTAAGGAGGATTGACACTGATGAATTTTTCCTGGTGCTTTTTAAGCTCTGTGTGTAATCCTCAGGCTGGTTTCCCTCGCCTTTCCTCGTTCTCCTTTTTTACCCAACGAGGTCCATCTCCTAGTTCACAACACCTGAAAGGTCACACTTGTGCTCTAACAAGGCCTCACACCTGCCTGGTTTGTGCTGTTACAGCACTGGCAGAGCAGCTGGAGCTGTTCCAAATTCCACAGCAAGGAGCTGCCCTGGAACCAGTGCTGACTGCTTCAAAGAATAATTACTGTGAGATTTTAATTATTCGTCACATACATAATTCTCTAAGCATTTCCCAGCTTATGGCCTTTTCAATTTCATTCTTGCTTTTCTTCTCCCAAACTATTACCACTGTATTTTTATTATATAATAACATGCTAACGACAACAACATGAACTTTAAAGTAATGGCATACTTACACTTTCTTGCTTGTACCAAAAAGCATTATTTGAAGAAATTCTTATAGCACTGTTTATAAATATACATTTTATTTTATTTAGCATTGCCTTGTTGTTTTTTTTTTTTTCCTAAACAATCTACATTCTTGTATTCTATCATAAAAAGTTAGAGTAAGGCTTTAAGTTTCAAATGGAAATGAACAGGGGTAAAAGTGGGTTGTTCAGTTCCAGACAAATCATTTTACTAGAGATAAATAAAAATAATTTTTGTGAATATATAAAAAATAAGGACTTCACTCATGCTGGCATTCTGATAATCCATGTATCTGTAAGGTCTGCAACTAGATTTAGAATATAAACTTCTGAAAAGGGACCAATAGCATTGTACACAATTACTTTGTTGTAGAAAAAACATTTAGAGAAAAATATGAAAGATACTCCCTCATTCTGATCTGATTTTTCTTTATCCTTTGCCATAAACATCCTTCCCTTCTCTCCCCACACAAATAAATACAACATATGGCTTTTAAATGGGGCTGTAGTTTGTTAAAATGCTTTTATGTAAAAAAACCCCTCACAAACTCAAAGACTTGAATCACACAAAAATGAGAGTATTACCGTTCCACTGCATGAAAAAAAAAACAGAAAATATCAATAATAACTTAAAAAATGCTTCTTCCTGTCTCTTCATCTAGACAGCATGCATCCCTATAATAAGACAAACACCACATCAAGCATAATTTACTAAAGTAAAACTATAAAACTTATTTCAGTGTAATACCCTTTCTGTTTTCACATGCATTTCTCCTCTGTAATACACTTTTGTGTTATCACACTGCACTTGATATATTTCCCATTCCAACCCTTACCAAGGTTAAAAGCATCTTCTCTTTTTCCCTTGGCTGAAGGTCAGGTATTTATAGCAAATTATTCTCTGTGTTTGTTAAGTATTAAAATGCGTGACAAAAAAAAACAAAACTAACCTTCCCTGCTGCAGTTTGTTTTGGTTTCATCACTGAAGTCTCCACAGTCATTGTCACCATCACAAGCCCAGTGGCTCGGGATGCATCTGCCATTCTGACACCTGAACTGATCAGCAGAACACGAGTGAACGCAGCCCAGCTCGTCACTTCCATCACCACAGTCGTCATCTGCAAATGTTAACATTTTAAAATATTTTTAAGATATAAAATATCCCAATGAAATATGCAAGGAGGGGAAAAAAAATTGAAAGAGGTAAGAGGGGGAAAAAAATGCAGCAAATAAAGTAGTATGTTTACTGCCCACAGGCATCAAATTATTTCTAATGCATGTAATACCTTAAATATTATTTACCAACAGCACCCAACTCTGTCATTTTGGATAGTCTAACCCCTCACTCAGTTATTCAATCAAAGACACCAGCAAGCACGAGAAGGCTGTAGATTTTCTTAATTTCTTTAGCTGTGATTTTCTTAATTTCTTTAGCACAGGCTTCCAAACACAGTGGGTTTATTCTCTGTGATAACCTAAGACAGTTAATCACAGACACAAACAGATTCATGTAAACCAAAATGAAAACCTGATGAATTTCTTTTCAATAGTATTAAACTTTGTTTCCATGTGTTTACAGGAGTGCAAAGTGAAGAAAGCACATAAATAATCGTGGACTGCAGTTTCTCATTACTCTAATGTTGTAGTCATTACAACAGTCTTCAGGCAATTCCCGTAATTTGATCGTGGCCATCAAGGGAGGAAGGAGATAAATATGTTAGGAACACTCTAAAGGGTCTCCATGCACAGAATTTCAGTCAGCACACTGTGATAATTTCGGGAATTTGTCCATTTATAGCTACAAATTCCAGGCAGACAAATAAAATTACAGAAACACCAAATGCTTTGGACCAACCCAATGTTATTAGGGCTGGAGCGACCTCACTCCCACACCACAAGCTCTGAGAGGAGATTCACTTTAACATTCAGATATGTACTCTTCCAGCCAAAAGAACTAAATACATTGTAAAGTCTTGCTGGCCTTCACTCCTGAGGGATGCTATTTATTTAATTGAACTTGTCCACAAACAACAAAAAATTTGATATGTTGGTCACTGAAACCATGTTGTTTTCTAAAAATAAAAGATACTTTCATAAGCAATAGCTTTGCTTTTCTTTTTATTTTCAATAATGAATCATCATACTTCATTCTAGACAATATAGGTTTTATACCTATTAGAATATCCAATGCCTCATTCCTTACCTGAACCTTCAATGTTGCTCATTTCTAGGTCAGGTCAGTAATTTAGAAAGGCTTTATTTATTCTCTGACCACTTACAAGCCAAACTGACAATATGAGTCTCAGAAAAAAAGAACACCAAAGCAATACTTATGTGATATCCCTCATATTCATTTCAGATATGGAGGACTTGATACTTGCCTGAATCACAGAGCCATTTGCTGCTAATGCATCTTCCATTTCTGCAGATAAATTGAGTCAGTGGCTCACATGTTGGGAATTCTGTGGAAGTGTTCAAAAAGAATTAAAAACTATTTAATGTACGTCTTCTTCAGTAATGTTCTGCCCCCTTCCTATATGCATTAATTACACAAGTGTGTTGTAGCAAACATTTGCACTTTCCAGGTACTTAATCTGTAGAGGAGAAAAAGGTGAGACCAAAAGGATAAAAAAAGTTTAAAGTATAAGTTCTGTACAAACCTTACCTTTCTTCAACATGGACCACTGAAATGCATCACTCTGTGACAAATGGGGTGGTCATATATTCCCATCAGACCAGGGCTGGTTTTCCCACTAACCACACTAATATTTAAGACTAACTACAGCTTGATGACTGATATAGACTGTATTTTCCATGTGCTTATGTACGTAAGGGTTCTCCAATTGCAACAACACTGCCAGTAAGAGACGGGAAATGGAGCGCTATAAAACGAGAAGGTTAAGTACCAAGCTAAAGAACAGCCAAGAAATAAAGTTACTCTACGCTGGCAAAATAAAATCCAAAATTAAAATGTCAGCCTTCACAAGCAATTCCTCCAAGTGTTCCAGTAAAGTAGTAGAAATCTGAGGCAGTATCATTCACAAAGAGTCATCTGTATTGAATACAGATGTTTGTTTCTATAATTATCTGTTTGTGCATAGAGTAAATTACATGTAGTCTGAATTTCTTCAGATTTCTTTTTCTTCTAAAGCCAATGACATAGGTAGATGTGTGCATTTATTATTAATCTGATAAACACTTTGGAAATACTGAAGAGTTACTCTAAATTTTTCAAACATGCCACATATAAAATTTTCTTAGGATGAGAATGGAAATAATTTTTTTTTTTTGGTTTTACTGAAGCTTGAAAAGTTTTGTCTTAAAAAGAATTACGCATGAAGCACTAAACAAAAGCAGCTGCATCAAATACTAATTTTAAGATAAAATGAATTTTTATTTAAAAAATAAATAGAGATCAACAAGAACGTCCTTGGACATAGGTGATTATCCTGCCTCAAAATGAAAAGGGTGGGAAGAAAAGCTACCATTGATGACAACACTTTGTCAGTTACTTCTAGAAAGTTCAAGCTTTCTTTTTTGTTTGTTTGGTTTTCATTTTTGTTTGTTTGTTTTGGGTTTGTTGGTTTGGGGGTTTTGATGTTTTGGGGTTTTTTGTTTGTTTTGGTTTTTTATTTGTTTGTTTGTTTGGATTTTTTGTTAAACAGAAACATTATAGTGACAAAACCAATCTGTTCTGAGAAAAATAACAGAAGCATGCAACTGCAGTAGCGTTCAGCCACAATATATGCCTCATGTGCTTGAAGCCAAGCTGAAAGCAACTTTTAATTTCACTTTTTCAAATACTTTTTTCCACAAATTTAACTCATAGTTTAAACGTAATTTTCCCCTTTTCCATACATGAATGCCTCCATGACTTAATTTTCTTTATGTTCATCTATTTACCCAAGACCTGTACAAAGGGACGGAAAGCAATTAAAATGAATTGTGACTACCACCAGCAGCAGCAGCAGCCAGCTCGTGATAACCAGCTTACCACAGCCTTTCCAAGAATGTTCTGTAGCATCTCCTGTGTTTGCCCCAGCCTTCACCATTACGCACAGCTCTTGCTCACATCCTAGGGGACACACAACACGTCCCCTCACTGTTCCTATGGTCCTTTCCTATTCCCCAGCAAAAGATGCACATCCTGCAGCTGATCCACACCCAGCCCTGTCCTGCCTGCCCTGGAGACAGAGAAACCAAGAACGATGACCCTTGAGCTCCCAGTGAAGTCTCTCCACAGTGCAGACACCAATCTCATTTCTCTCTGCTGTCCTTGTGGATACAAGAATTTTAAATTGTTTCATAGAAGGAAATATCTCCCGTTAAACAGAGCAGGTAAATAAATGCCATTAGCATCCCTGTCAGCCATCAAATTATAAGGCAGGGTGAAAAATGAAAGATTTGACGTATTTGCACAGCCACAGTGTTAGAGAATAACAAAACAAGATTCTAAAACATGAAACATACATAAAGTTTGGCTAAACAGAAAAACAACTGGTGAAATAAATCCTCATTAAAAGATCTGAAGAAATATTCCAGATCAGCTGAGAGGATATTGAACAAAGCTCACGGGAAGGACTCACAAAGGTGCCAGTAACATCTGTGTGCTGCTGACGTGACTGAGAACACGAGGTACAGGCAGAGGAACTGTTGTGGCACTGAGAGCCAATGCTGTGCCACTGCACAGAGTTCAACTTCAGAGATTGCAAAATACAAATCCCCTGGGATCACTCATCCTACCTCTGTACACAGCTGAACTTACTTGATTTGAAGCAAGGCAATCAGAAGTCTACCTTTAATGATATTATCATTTTTACTCATGTAATTACTTCATTTCATGCCCCATCCCTGCAAGCATTCAATGCCAGTTTGGATGCAGCTCTGGCCTAGTGGGAGGTGTCTCTGCCCATGGCAGGGGGTTGGAACAAAATGCTCTCTAAGGTCCTTTTCAACCCAAGCCACTCTGAGATTCTCCACTGCGATACATCATATTCTGTGGTTCTGCATCTGCAGGCAGCTCATTGACCCTTGTGCTCTCAGACTCACAGCAGTTACCAGTGCCCTGCAAAACAAATGACTATTAAAATCCTTAATTGTTTGGAAGCAGCTGATTAGAGAGAGCACAGCCCTCTCTGCAGTATCTCAGCAAAGCAGCAGTCAGCACAGCTGCTGATACTCTCTCATGATAGAACCAAGAATTTTTAAATTTTTTTCCTGAAAAATACAAGATCAAATATCTTTCTGTTGTGGCTTGAAACAGGCTCATTTTATTGCCATCTAGAATATGCTGAAGGGGCCCATGTGGAGAGTTATGCGGCAGAGATAAAGAATGATTTTTGAGGGTGACAGTGTTTGATAATGGGCTGTAAATTAAAAAAGTGCTGATTGATCGGCATATTTGGTACTGTAGTTAAAAACTCATTAAATAGAAAATGCTGCATTTGCTTTGGATTTATTTATTAATCAAATAAATTCCATTTGCCGTTTCAGAAATAGTATTATCAGCTCAGTTCACATGAAAAGAGATCTTTACATGTTTTATTTCTTACAGAACAATTTTTTTCCCCCCAAAAGAAAAATCCACTTACCACAGGATGTCATTTCATCGGTTCCATCTCCACAGTCATCCTCCCTGTCACACAGCCACGACGTTGGAATACACCGTCCATTCCCACAAGAAAACTGATTAACCTGACAAGTTCTTGCTGTCAAGACAAAACACTCCAAAAATACACGGGAAATGGACCAGATCCATTAGGTCTCTGGGTGTGTGTCTGATTTTAGAAGCTGGAGGGCACCTCCTGGCCTTCTGCACCTTTCCCCTGCTCTGACCAAACATCCTTCACCTCCTTTGATTTCAGAGCAAACTGAGGTCACCTGCAGGGCTGCGTTCTACCTCTGCTGTGTGGAATTCTTAGTGGTTTCTTCCTTGTAAAAGAACATGAAGTTTTATATGTAATTATGTAAAACTAGGTGGTACAGGAGCCTTAACATGGGGTGAAATAACACTGATGCTTGAAGAAAACAAAAATCAGGGCATAAAAATGCCCACCAGGTGGAATATTAACAACTTGTATTCCATAACATGAACAACGATCTCGTGAAATTCGTATTTACACAGGAAAATGGCAATTAGGTTGTGTGGGATGTGCCTGGCCTCACTGTTCTGAGAATCCTTGCCTTTGCAAACACTTAACTGTAATCATCCATTGAAGGAATCAATGCATGCCTTTCTCCTGAAGAAATAAGGATCACTAAAAAAATTTGTGCTATGCAACTACAGAAATTGCTTTGAAAGCAGATGAATAGTAAAATGCCACTAAAAAGCTAACATTGAAAACTGTCATTACTTGTAATTTTGCATATTTAAAATGTGAACCCATAACAATGCCAGTGATAGCAACACAGATTTTGATTCCAAATTTAATCTTTTAGAGTTCACCTGGATGTTATTCTACACTTTAAAAAAATAGCTGACATGTCAAACACCCCAGTAACTGAAAGACTATTCCTTAATTTGTTATTTTCAACTACCATTTTCCTTTTTCTTCACAGAAGTAGCCCAAGACACAAAAAAGGGATGTAAGTTGAAAATATTTCAAAGAAGTAATTTTTTGAACATTAATTCTGTTTGCCACTGCAGTAATAAACAGAAAAACAAGAATACAAAATTCAATCCACCGCCAACTGATACAGGGATAAAAAAAATAGTCTTCAAATTAGACTCTCATCCTACAAGCAAACAGTTGGATTTCAAAGAATATCAAGGCAATAAGACATCAGGGAATATTTTAAGACACAATGTGTGCTGTCTTTCACTGCACTTCAGTTCAAAACAGTCATCAGCTTATTGATGGCTGGCATTTTGTATATTCAAGGTTTAATGTTTGTTTAGTGTACTCTGACAACAAACACTAAACATCACTTCCACACAAGCAAAGGACAGGTTGGGAATTCCATGACTTAGTACAGTGGCATCAGTAAACAATCTTTATCTTGCTATTTCCTTTAAAACCCACTCTCCAGTTAAAAACTTAGAAATTAAAATAATTTCAAGGCACTGAGTAGAAACTGAGTAACTAATTATGCATAAACTAAATCAACATAAAATAAAATTTACTGGTGTCATGGCACTCTTCACAGCACGTAAATAAACAAAATTCTAACTGCCGAAAAAGATTTGTACCTCGAAGTTTGTACCTGAACACTGCTTTGACAGTCGACCCATATGGAGAGATCAAGTGCTGAATTACGTTGGAAAGCACAGTCAAGCATATGGATTAAGTAAAATATAATTTGTATCCCAGCCTTAGTGGCATCAAAATCTGAATTCATTTAAAATGTCCATAATCAGATTACAACCAGCAGACTGGTTCAGTTCAGTTCAAATCAGTCCTGAACTATTTATGGTTCAGGTTAGAGAACCTGTATGCACAACCAAGTAACATTTTTACCTGCACAAGTTTTATTTGATTCGTCTTCGTTATTACCACAATCATTAGCTCCATCACAAAGCCACCTCTTGGGAATGCAGCGATTATTTTGGCACTTAAACTGATCATCAGGACAACTGTGATTGACTGTGGAGAAAAAAAGAGAGGAGTTTTTTTCCCTAAAAAAATAATCTGAGAAAAACAGCTGTGAAATCTGTGAAAAGAACGCATTAAATGGTATTCCCTGGTGATGCAGTTAGCGTGGTTATTCTGTATATATAAGTACCATGACATGATTTTTTTTCAGTAAATTAAAAGTGTTGCAGTACTTCAACCATAAATTAAATAATATATAGTAAAGATGCCAATATGGAGATCCTCTTCTATTAAGTGATAAAAAGCAGCAGCATTTTATAGCGTTGCTATTTCCTTAAAGAAACATGTCCTTGATCACATTTGAGCAGTGTGATGAGGTTTGCAAACTAAAGTGCATATAAACAAAAGAAAACACCGAAGGGAACAGATGCAAGCTGCTAAGTGCAGATCCAAAATATGATACCACAGTGAGCAGGGATTTGGGCAGGTCATAAAATGCTTCTAAAATGAGGCACATTACTGTCAATGGCCACATATAGATCTGCTGTTTACTCACCATGAAATTGTAGGTGTCAAAAAGTGAAATATGCAACACGGTGTAAAACTAACAAAAAAAAAATCTGGTATTGAGGAGCGAACAAGGTATCTCTCAAACGTGTTTTTGCTGGCTACCAATTCTCATGGAAAGGATGAAGCTGAATGCACAGAAATGATGCAAATACTATTGGCCTGCTTTTGCAACTGTAGTCAGTGTTTATGTTCTGTTTCTTTCTTGCTAATAACAACATCTATTATTAGCAGATCTTGCTCATCTCAATCCAGATAGGAAAAGTAAATTGGACACACTTTCAAATGCTGGGTTAAAAATAATCTCCAGCTATTTTTCACCTACTCAGCCATCCACAGTCTCTTTTTTAAACTTTAACATACATCTGGAAACAACGGGTATTTAAAATGAAAGGATGTCTTGCAGGCTTATCCTTGACATTTCAGTAGCTTTTATCTTTGACCTTTCTGCCTATTCTTGCAACTGAAGACGACACAGAGCGAGGGTGATATCAATAGCACATGAACCCTCCGTGAGTGGTTTGTGTGCAGGGTGCAGAAACACAGGAAGTGGAGATTAATTAATAATCTGAGCAGAAAAGTGTCCCAAATCTCATACTTCCGAAGCAACCTAGTTTGCAATGTGACTGGAGAACAAAACTGGAAGCATCCATGTTATAAAATCATAAGCTGAGAATTTCTTTTTTTATTTGAATTTAATACTTGACATTGATACTACTTTAAATGGTAGTTAAGATTTTGTTCATATATATTTAATAATGTGTGTATTCTACTCATAATTGCAAACATTTCAAACTCATAAAGAACTATTGGAGTTACTATGGCAACTGCTGAGAAGAGATCAATGTTATCACACTGGCCATGTAAACTATAGATCACATTCAGGTTTAAGACCAGGTTATGATTTCATTTATATCTGTATAAATCCTCAGAGAATTACAAGCTTTGATCAATGAACTGGTCTTCCTTACACTAATTTAAAAGACAATTAAGTCAAATTCGTTGAAAGATTTTCCTTCTCACTCTCTTTATTAGTCAAGCTCCTTAAATTAAGTGCAAGAAACCCCAGTATCAAAACAAAATGAGAGTAAGGACTACAATTCAGAACTAGAAAAATATTTTAAAAAATATTACTGAAATCAGTAATGGCTACTACATGGAGATATCAAAATACATAAATGCTGTAAAAAAACCCAACACCACCACAATGAAACGAAACAAAAAAACAAGCCCAAAACTGGTCATGGAACAGCCATATGGAAAAAGGTCTAGGCATTACAGAGGATCACAAGATCAGTTTGTATCAGCAGCATCAGGCTCGTGTGAAGCAGGCAAGATTTACTCAAGGATGAATAAACAATCACCCTACACAAACACATTCTCTCAGCCTAACCAGCTTCACAAAAGCCTCAGCAGAAATACATTAATCCAGTTTTGGACATCCAACCCTGAGAAGCACTTCAGAGAAGAGTAATGAAATCTAAAAAAAACCTGCCAGAATCTACTACAGAAAAAAACCAAACAAAAACCAAACAACAACAACAAACATCTAACAAGAACCCAGAACAGTTTAGAGTTGTTCGGTCTCAAAGAGATAAGAAAGAGAGACTGTGATAACAGTTTTCAGACACACAGAAGAATAGTGCAGAGTAGAAGAGTGTTCATGTCTACAACTGATTGGGAGAAATAATGTACTTTCACTTCACTAAAGGAGATTTGGTTTAGAGAAATGATCTAAGGACTGAAATAGAGAGCATTGCGACAAACAGAGTAACAGAGTAAGGAAAAGAATTCTCAGTGCTGCAACACTAATTTTATAGCAGGCTACTTAAGTACCTTCCAGAAACGACAGGTACATAATTGCTATGTTTTCTATTATTTTTCACTTCAACAGTGGAACTCCCATACAGAAAAAAAATACATCTGTTGTAAAACTGTAACTTCAAAGACAAAGTACATCTAATTTAACACTGGAAGTGGTATAGGGACTTGGGTTTTGGTTTTGTTGTTGATTAGTTTTTCTTGTTGGTTGGCGGGGGCGGGGGAGGTGTTTGCTTTGCTGGTTTTGTTGTTTGTGAGGTTTTTTGGTTTTGTTTTTGTTGTTTGGTTTTGTTTCGTTGGGTTTTTTTTTTCTTTTTTTTTTTTCCTGAGGATTTTAGTTTATTTTTTAAAAAATGTACAATCTCAGAAATTTTCATGGTTGGAAGGGACCTGCTGAAATCCCCTGGTGTAATTCTGTACTTGAGCAGGGCCAAATAGAGCAGGTTTCTCAGATTTGTGTCCATGGAAGTTTTGAGCATCTCCACAGACAGAAACTCCACAACCACTATGGGTAATCTATTCATTCCAGTGTATGTCAGTAAAAAGATGCTATCTTTCAGATAAAATTTGTCTTTTCAGACAAAATTAATGCTTTTCAGTTTGTGTCCATTACCGAATATTTTTCTAGTGACACTGCCAAGAAAAGCCTGGCTCCCTTTTCCCATTCCCTCCCATCGGGTGTCAGACTGTGACCCATGCAAGAAACAGTGGAAAACAAAGCAAAAACCACCAATATTTAAAGAATAGGATGATGCCAAACCCAAAAGATGACTGCTCTTGCACTGTGCTGTGAAACGAGCACACCAGTGAGATTTGAAAGGGCTCCTATTACTGTGCGCAGGAAAAGAAGCAAATGAAAGATTTGTGTGAATGGCTGAAGGATGATTGCTTTTGTTTGGCTGGCACTGTTCGGTCTGCAATCCTTGAAACGCAGCAGGGCTGTGGGTTAAGAGGCAGCTCATACGTACAGCAGATCTCGGCGTGCTCGTCGCTGCCGTCCAGGCAGTCGTCGTCGCCGTCGCAGCGCCAGCGCTCCTGGATGCAGCGCTTGTTGCTGCACTGGAACTGCTCTGCCTTGCACAGCTGGGGTAGCACTTCTCCCTCTTTCACTGGGGAAAAAACATCCAACAGGCACATCTCTTTATCTGCCTGACACACCCAGAATGCAACATCGACCCTACACAAACAGGTATCAACTCTTGTTCTCGCTTTCCGAACGTTTTTACGTAAACTCGGCCCATCTGAGGTAATTCCACGTGAAGCCTGTAGTGGCACACATATCTGATTGCATGGTTGAAGGAATGGACTTCTAATAAATGAAAAACTCTGAACAGAATGGCACTCAAACTGTTTTTTAAACTGGTGCTTCGATTACAGAGTAAAAATATTCGTTTAAAATACTGCAATACCTTACCAACAGCAAAAAAGAAATATTCTGAAAGACATTGGCCAAATTCTGGTGCACATTTAGGGCTAGAAAATGATTGATAAAAAGCTGATTCTTGTATCCAAGCAACAACTCAAACACCTGCATTATGCACAGACTCGGCAGAGAAGAAAGGATAAAATTCTGCTGGGGTAGAGCTAAGTAGCAAGCTACAAGCTTATTGATAAATCCAGGCAGGTGTATTTCTCAACACCAGGTTCAGAAAGCTTCACATGTAAATGCCACACATCAGTCTGGGACCCCATGAGGAATACCAGAGCCCTTGGACAGAGCCAGGCAGTGAAATGTGTTGGGGGAAAAGCAGGAAGCCTGCCTCATTCCAGTCTCAGTGTCTAACCTCTCTTCCTAATGCCTACATTCCATCTTACCATTGAGGAGTTCACCTTCCAGTAATTTCTGCTAAAAAAGAAAAGTAAGTTCTTTTTTAACAACAGTGATGGCTCTGCCAGCCATGCATTTGGGTCAAATCCAAGGTCATTGCAAGCTTCATAATGTTCATCATGTTATGAAATAATCCTTATGCTTTACTCATCTCTACTAAGCTTCTTGTTGGAGACTTATGCAAAATGTTACACACTGCACTTTAAGAAATTGATGAAAGAGACTTAGAAACAAGAGGGAAAATTTTTAGAAAGTTACAAACATCAAGCCTAAACATTTTAAAAAAACAACCTGTATTACCTGGCAAGTTATGATTTTAATTGAAAATCACACCTTTTATTATAATAATTTTTATCATTGTTTCAGTGAAGATATATAAAGAAAAGATGAAAGACAGCAATATTTGCACAGTCTGTGTCAGAACCTATTACATATAAATACATCTGCTTGACATGTTTTATGAACAGTTTCATCACGAACATTTCAGTGTCAGATTTCTGTCTAATATACTTAGTCAGTAGAATAATCTGGAAACTGTTCATGTATCTTTAATAATTATATAGATTAATTTCTGATATTTTAAAAACAGTTCAGTAAAGTGTTTAAGTGCTTTATCATATCAGATATGCTGAAATATTTTCCAAAGCATTTTGTCCTTAAATAGTGTACTTAGTATTCTCTATTCTTTGGAAAGTCTTTTATATTCTGCAAACTGTCTTTAATAGAATCTTTATTCAAGTAATATTTCTTTGTCTTACAGAACCTCTAGGAGGCCACACTTCCTGGTTTTATTTTCAGGTCTGATTTGATCCCGTAACAGCAGCATCAGCTCAGATATTCTGTAAGATTCTTACTCATGCAGGTTGTACTGTTTTCCTCCAAAAGCTGATTATCAGCACAGGCACAAACTCTGCCTCCAGGAATGGCCAAACAAAGAGTGCTGCAGCCTCCATTATTAACACGACAGGCATTATCACCTGGGAAAAGAAATAAAAAAAACTTTAAAACTAACAGCCTCGCTAGGACTAAACAATGGCTTTTTGGGGAGTTTTTTTCCTTTAAGAACATACAGAGAGGAAGAATTTATTGCAATTACTTTCCTCTCCTGTTAGGAGCACATTATTCTTGTAGTTTTGTTACTGTGGGTTATAATATTTAAACATATTTAGCTACAGGTTGCAATACTTTATAATAATAATAAAAACCCACAAAAAACTGCACCATCAGCTCACAGCATTCTATCTCCCTGTTTTATGAGGAGAACAAATACTGCCAAATATTTGGCACAGCTATACGTAGTGGCTTCAAGGAATCAAACAGTTGATAAAAGAATGTTCTGAAGTTAATTGGCATCTGTACATGTTAAAACAACGTGGCTACAAATGCAGATTAAGAAAAAAAGAAAGGAAACAAAAGTACAAAGAGATTTATGGCAGATTGAACACAGGCAGATATTCCACTACTCTCTTCTGATCACATCTGCCATTGCTCTGCTTTGTTTTCCACGTTATCGCTCCTTCCCCAAAGCTGTTCCCATGAAGACACTGACAGCTGTCAGGTGTTTTCACCATCCACCAAGGGCTGCTGCATCCTCACCACCTCATTCCTGAGGCAACCAGACTTAAAGCCACCGACAGTCCACAAATGTCATGATTTCTGTTTGTGTCACTTTGGCCATGACCTAATTGCTGCGATCTGCACTGCTGAGGACACCCAGCCTCTCATGAGCAAAGCTCTGCTGATTCCAAGTGTTGGTGAGAAGTGATTATGATCAAGCAAGCTACAACAGTTCATGTCTGCTGAACTTTTAAATTAAAACTACTTTTTTTTTTTTAAATCTTTCTGTCCTAGCAAAAAGCAGTTCCTCCTTTCAAAGGTGTACAAAACCTTCATCAGCTTCCTGGGTTAAAAGAGCCTCCACACAATTCCCTCTCCTCAAAGCTCCTCATTTCACTTTTCATGGAAAATATAATATTAAGTTCTCATAGATGTAGCTATGAGCATGGATATCAAACGGTCCTGTCAGAGCCATTCCTTCATTTACAGGGAAATCTCTTCAAATTATCAAATGAACACCAGATAATGAGCAAATAATTTAAGATTTTGAATATTTTTATATTTTAAGGTGTACCTTGATATGTCTCACAATACTGAGCAGTGATTAATAACCTTTTTGTATACTTTTTCTGATCCGCCATACACAGCATTTCTTTGAAAAAACATCTCAACAGTCCATTAAAACGCCACTGAACTTCTAAATAAATTTGTGCAAAATCTTTAATAGAGAAGTATGTGAACAGTCATTGTTGTACTTGCACTGGACAGCATGAGAGGGAGATGGGAAAACCACATAAACAGGGAAAACAGGAATTCTCTGTGAAGTCCGAGGGCTTGATCACAATTTTAGTTAGAGCTTAGCGTGGACATTTAATACACATTATTAGATCCTGACTTCAAGTCTGAAACTATGACCTAAACCACTACAAAAATCAACTCCTTTACTACATCTGTGCTCACCAAAACCAAAATAATATGAACAAAACATCAAAAATGTAAGAAATGAGTCTAAATGTTGGAAAACCTCAGGTAAAACACAGCCTCAGAAAAAGTAGCCTTGAAACTCCATCTTTACAGGGTCATCATTGTACAAATTCAAGGATGTCAGTAACACAAAGATTTAAAAAGTTCTCAGAAGCTGCTGAAATAAACAAAAATATAATCTTCAAAAGTGATTCTAAAATTACACAGCACAAGTCAAAATATTTGCAGTGATTTAATTAAAGAATGTACATGAGTTTGTCAGCTCACTAAAATAGAATAAGCCTCCAGAATAAGACTATTTCAGACAAATACAGAAAACATTCTGAAGCCCAGTGCAAGCCTAAAATAAATAACATCAAAAATTAAATCACTAGATCAAAGTCAACTGGTCCATCTTGAAGATGAAAAGTTCCTACTTAACCTCATAATTGGGATGACAAACTCCTGCACAGCAGGTTATGTGCTAAGTAAAGTGATAAAAGAGGGGATGATGACAAGGAAAATAGAAGTACCAAGAGTTAAAGCAAAAAGATCCAAGATTAAAAGGTTTATAAAGTGCAGTCTTCAACCTGAAGGTGCAATGAGACCTTCAGTCCCATCAGTCTTGCTGAAGAGGCTCCTAGGCTGAAATGTCTCCCAAAACACAGTTCAAATAGGTTAAGCCTCTTTATTGAATAAGCTGTAGAACCTGTAAAGCTATCAAGTCTCTGGGAAATTAAATTTCCTCGACTACAGTTCATAACAGATATTTTATATGGGTGTTCTTAAAATAGACCCAAAATTTTAAAATACTTTCAAAGCTATTATCATATTTTTCATTTTTTGCCAGCTTTTGAAAGCAGCTGCTGCCCTGTCAATTGCATGTGATGAAATTAGGCCAATTTCATTTTAATTAGCTAAAAAATTAGGCCAGAGCTAAACCAACAATGTGATTACGTCTCAGTCATCATTCTCAGAAAAAAATCTTGGTAACCATGCACATTTGTTTAATCTTCTCATTTAAGAGAAAAACTGAAGTATTTATTGTGTTTGCACCTTCTTATTAACCTGACCAGAAGTACTGTTAAATTGTGTAAGCCCGCTCTTGGGATCATCCTACACACATGAAGAGAAGCAGTCTGGAGCTCAAGCAGCTCTTCTTTGCAATCTGAGGAGTTAAAACATTAACTGGATTTAAAAGTGCATTTAAAATGCACTTACACATGAATTATTTGCATGTAAGTAGCAATCCACCCTTTCCATGCAGTGGAAATACCTGCAGGCCTTGGCAGGGTCACATTCTGACTGCAAATTCAAGTCCTATGATTACTATGCTTGGCCTTCCCGTTTTTTAGGGATTCCTGATGCACAGAGACTCAAAGACTAAGACTAAGAAAGTAAGGTGAATTCTAATATCTGAAAGCAAGGAAAAAATTCCTCCACAGGAGGATCATGCCTCATGAGAGAGACAATGGAAACACCTCTCCTTGAGGAGATCCCAAAAGCTCCATGTTGCTACCCAAAGCATAAAGCAAAGCAGGATTGGCACAGCCTCCTGGAAAAGCCCCCCTGATAAGAATTCTCAACTGAACTATGCCAAAATGAAATGACATGGTTTCTGCTTGTGTAGACAGTGACAAAACCAGCAGTCACCTCAAAATATCACAAAAAGTTTCTAAAGTATGTGCATGTAATCTCCAATATACAACTCATTTATAAAATGGTTTGTTATGGTTTTCTCTGTACCACAATTCAGCCTTGAGCCTGCTCTTTTAGAAGAAAAAACATACACACACACACACACACACACACACACACACACACACACACACAAATAGTTTCTTTAAAATAAATTTTTATGCTCCTTCGGGAACAATGGCAAGATCAACCTCACTGAGCATGGCAAAAAGGGAAGTTCCTAAAGGCTGCAGTTAGCTTACAAAATTCCAATTACAATTTCAAACAAAGAATATATTAATGAGCCAAATTCTCTCCCTTAAGACTTTAGCTCATTCAGCAAAACTGTCTAAGAGGCAATACTTTCTCCCTCTGGTGTCAGCTTATTTGGAAGCTAACAGCAACTGCATTAAATGTGTCTTTTTTCTAAAAAAAGAAAGGAGCTTACTGAGTACCTAATAAAGCAGCAGAAATACTAAACATTGAAAGCAATCACTGCATCTTCTATTAGCAGACACAGCATTCTGAAATTTGGCCACCTTGACAGTAGATTTGGGACCAGATTTTGCCCTAAAAAGCACCAACCAAACAAAACCCACAATAAATCCAAGGAAAAACCTCAAACAGACTATGCTTTCACATGTCTTTGAAAGTAAGAGTCCCTGAACAGCACCTGTGATTAGAGGAATACTGTTGCAGCAACCCTGACATAGCACAGTGCTGCACATACTAGCTTGGTTTAGGTAAAGGAAATTTAAATGCTACAGTATCAGCAAAAAGAAACTTTTAAACAGTTAAAAAACCATCTTTTAAGCAGTATTTTTGCTATACTAATTCCTGATACTCATTTTTATGTTTGGGGGCAGATATTAACCAGAAATATGTTTTCACTAAAGAGAGTAAATACTCAACAACTCATAGGAACGCTGTATGTAGTAAATGGAATGCAAAGTTTTCTTCAGTAAAACACATTTTTAGCTTTACTTGTATAGTAGCACTTGTATTTTCTAAACTCCATCCATACAAACCTATGGCTTTTATCTCATTTCTCTACTGATACAAGTAGCAACAACTATGGATTTTTCCACTACTCTCAAAGAACTACTTTTATTCTGTGCTGCATACAGTGTTGATTGCAGACCAAGATGGGAGAGAAAATCTAAAAAAAAAAAACCCTGACAATACAGGCAGGATCTATGATCTCATTTAAGAAAAGGTAAATGACTTTTTCTTAATTTTTAAAATATAAAAATGTATTTTATGTCTATGAGCCAATGTACATATGTTACCCACTGTAACTGATCCTTTACATCATCTCTTGGTCACACAAGGAAAAAGGGCAACAAAGGCAGTGTGAATGCACAGAAGGAATTCAGACAGGAATACTGCTATTGTTCACTTTTCAGTACTTACGAGAGGATCAGTTTCTACATCAATGGGCTCAAATGTTGGAGAGTATCTTCTCATGCCACAACCCATATTTGTTTTTCTATTTTTGTTCATCCAGTCACCTCAAAACACTTGGAGACTGTAAGGGAAAATGTCCTTTTATAACAGACCTCTGGAGAAATAAATACCTTGTTGTTTGCGTGGATCATAAATCTGGAGCCCGAATAGAGGTGGCCTCTCACTTCTCAAGAGTGTCACATTCCTTGTAACCAGATCCAACTGGAAAATTGACCCATTCATGTAATCTGTCCAGTATATATAATTTCCATGGTGTGACAGTCCAAAAGGATGATTCAAATCTTTTCCATTGTAGACTACCTGCAGTTAATTAGTGGTAGGTGAGCATCAGCAAGGTTAAAAGAATTATTCATATTTCAAGGAAGGTAAAACAGGAAATAGGAAAACTTAAGATAATTCCTGTCCCAAACAAACAACCTACTGCAATAAAATTAAAGAGTGCAAAGCCTTGCCATGAACCAATATCAATATCTACCTTCAAAAAACTACATATAAATTGACTTTAAGTGGCCCCTGTCAGGAACAGGCTGCCCAGGGAAGTGGTGGAGTCACTAACCCTGGGAGGATTTAAAAGACATAAACGTGGGGTTTAGAGTCATAGTCAGTGGTGAACTTGGCAGTGCTGGGTTAAGGGTTGGACTTGAGGATCTTAATTTCCCAACATAAACAATTCTATGATCCTGTGATTCAATGCCAGCAGCTGCAGTTTGGAATGATTGTTCTCCTTCTTCTGGCTGGGATCCTTGCTTGAACCAAGGTCCTCAATTCCTCAGATGCCCTACTTTGTCTCTAGACACAAACTCAGGAGAACGGAACTAAAGCAATACTTTGATGTGACAAACATCATCTCCTTCTTCCGTTCAAGTTCTCTCTTTGGACACAGAACTCTTTTAGTCAAAGCTCCTCATCTCAGTGAACTGCTTTTGATCCAAAATAATCAATCAGTCAATAATCAGACATCTGTTCATGGAATTAAGGACCTCCCCATCCCCCCAAATATTCACTATACTGACACAGAATTAAAGATGTGATTGATCCAGTTAAATTTAGACCAAAATAACCTATAATTAAAAACAAATTATTAAGCATTAAAGCAAATATTTTCTAGTTATTTTTGGCTACATAAATTATATTCAATTAGTTATGCATTTTTTGTCATATCCCGGGATTATAGAAAAAACACTTTTCATTGCCAAAAAATAAAATAAAATAAAATAAAATAAAATAAAATAAAATAAAATAAAATAAAATAAAATAACCATTCTGTGACATTCAAAATAATAACTGTAAAGACAAGTGCTTCTTATTATTTACCAGTCACTAATTGTATGAAGCAGATGGTAAAACTTGCCCAAATTATCAGACTCCAGGCTAAGCTTCAACCATTTTCCAAGTGTCTTATTCAGTGCTTGTTGCTTCTACAAACCTACAGACTTGTACAGACATTAGTAGCAACTAAAGCAATCTATCTCCATCTTTGACAGCATTTGTTGAGTGCTTCCCCCTGAATATCACCACAAATACTCAAAAGAGGCACAGAGATTCATCAAAACCACCTTATACAGCGAAGTTCAAGGAAAAGCCTCTCTCTGGCTAAGCCAAAAAAATGGTTTTTTCTACTGAAAAGCTCTTTGTAGCTTCATGCCTTAATCAAAATATAGCTCATTGTCACGTGAGAAAAATAGATTAAAAAATAAAAATCAGGTTTGGTGTCACTTAGTACAGATGGACATCCTAAGCTGTGTTTCAGCCTCTCACTCCAGACTGCCACCATCGTTCCAACAGAGACAATGCTGGACTTTAAAGACCTTGAGGAGTATTTTTAACACAACACAATAAAATTCAGAGAAAGAACACGCCTGTCGAAAACAGCAGTGTTTGCCTTTTACCTTTCTGTCGGTGCCATTCAAATAGATCCTTTCAATGTGATCATAATAGGCGTCACACCAGTAGAGCACGTTGGCACGATAGTCCAGAGTTAAACCATTGGGCCAGAGCATCTTTGATGTGACAAACACCTGCCGGCTGGAGCCGTCCATCCAGGCCTTCTCAATCCTCCCCACGCTGTCGTCTATTTCATCCTCCTCCCAGTCTGTCCAATACATCCATCTAGGCAATTGCAAAAACCAGCATTCACATCCCACTTTGATCGGGTGGATTACACTGCAAGCTTTTAGCGGCAGCTCATCTGAGCCAGAGCAATTTAGACTTTTGCATGTTTCTTGTCCATGTTTCTTTCTTTGCGGTTTCTACAACTGTTTTTACTCTCCCTGATGCTGTCGAAGTGACACTTATATTACTTTGCTCATATTGGGATGAATTACATGAATATCAGATGGGCCAACAGACAAGAAAAGTGAAAGAATTAAGACCTTATTTAACCCCACCAGAATTATGTGGTTTCTTTGTTTGCTTTTTTTTAAACCATCATTTGCATTGACTTTGTCATGAACTTTGAATTTTTATAGTAAGCTGGTTCTGGCCAGGTCTAATTTGCCTCTATGACACCTCCCTTTTATTACACCTAATTCTATCAAAGAAGTTGCAACACAATAATTATTTACACTCTGGTTTTAGAGCTAAAGGATAACCTTGACGTTCTGTGAACTTCAGGTCCTACATGAAAGCAGCTAAATAACTCAGAAAACTGTTATGAGTACTTGGTCTGTAAGAAAAATGTTTAGAAACTGTTGCTGTGAAAATTAGTTGGAAAAAAAAGTAGGTAATTTCAAAATAGTTTTATGACTTATAGTGCAGCAATATAAATTAAAAAAAAAAAAAAAGTCTGAAAGAAAGGCACCAACACTATGGAAAAGTTAAAAAAACAGTGGTACTAAATCCTCTAAAAGTATTGGCTCAGAGGAATTCTATGACCCATTCTCTACTGGACACTACAGAATAAATTTTTTTTTCCTTCTTAAATTAATCTGATTATCATATTCTATTACAGAATTTGTCCATGAAAACTGTGATTTCAACCATGTAAAATACACAACATAAACTTCTACTAAAGCAGAGGACAGTAAATATGCTAAGAAACACCACTTCTTTGGGTTCATGGGGTTTTTTTAACCTTTTTTTTTTCCCTAGGAAAAACGAGTTAATGGGAAGAAATACATAGAAACCTGTATGCAATCTGTGAATCATCGCAGATTGTATCACATGCAGTCACATCATTTCATAAATGAGAACATTTGCCAGACTGCAGATGTTTACTTTTAGTCAAATCTAGGATATCAATTAATAAGCATTAAAGAGATGAAAAACATGCCAATCTTATATGGATTCTATTTGTTAAAGTTATGATGATTTAATTGCTCACATTTTATTTCACCAGATTTATGTTTCTGAAATAACTTCTGTGATCCTAAACCCTTTAATTGGCCTGTACTTTAAAGTTCTGGAATTTAAATACTGAATTTACAAGGGAATGATACACTGAAGGGAAAGATTATTTTATTATCCCAGCTGTGTAAATTATGTCAAATCAACCGGTCAAAAAATCATTCAAATGCACTTTTATGTATAATTTGATATTTATGAGAAACTGGAGAAAAAAAGGTTAAATTGCACATCATTACACAGGTTTGCAGATATGCAAATGCAGCTTTTTTGTTCCTTTTTCATTTCTCGCAAATCGCCCACTAGAAGGTTGTTTTGGGTTATTTTAATGTTTTTGTAAACATGTGCAAAGAACATCAGTCAATTTTTGATCCATGAGCCTTACAAACTCCCCTGCATGTTTGACTCAAACAGCTCTAGCTTTAATCACAGAATTATAAACCCTGCACATGCCCTGGGGCTCAGGCAGACGCAGGTCAATATGGCACTTATTTTACTGGGAGACAAAATATGTTTTACAAATATTTACATGACTTCTCAACAGCAATTACTGAGCTTTTCTCCATTAACTTTTTGTCTGTCCTTATTTCAGTTATCCTGTCAAAAGCTAAAACGTGCTCACCGTAACAGACCCTTACACCAATGTGCTTTAATTTATCTCAAAACGCAGTTAATGCTCCAACACCGCTTAAATCGAGACTAAAATTTCTGAAACACAATTAAAAAGCCATAATAAATGCTGTCCCTCAGGAAGAGCTTCCATGAGAAGTATAATCATGAAGGACACGCTATTTTATTAGAGAAGTCTTTTATATAATGGCCCTTTCCAGGTAATACATCTTCATACAGTGTTTCCTGTGCCATGCATTTACTGAGCTGGAAAATTTAACAAAGTAATTGCAGGTGTGGTTATGGCTCGTGGTCGGATTTTATACCCTCCCTATCTGACCTTAATGAATTGTGGCCTTTCCACAGCCACTTCCCCTCCTCAAAGGACAGGCTCAAAAGGGAAAACATGAGAGTGTAAATATTTTCTATGATAGGAAAATAGCAATCAATCCAGCCACACTAAAACTACCCACCTACATCATTCCCCAGTGACAACTCCTTGAATAAATCCAAGTGAAATTTTAAGTAAGCCACAATTGTACCACAGTATAATAATGTTTTTTTTTTTAATTATGCAGCCTATCAAAATTAATTAATGCTAATAAGTAATGAAGAGTACCTGTCTCAGTTTTGTAAACTGATGTGTACAAGGATATGGTCATAATTATCTCCAGAAACTGAGACTTACAGAGAGAGAAACACAGGAGAGCATCTTAAAATTCCCTTAATATTAAAAATTCATACAGGACTAACACCCTCAATTTGTTTGAGAAAAAGGTGATTCACATTCAGATTAACAGGACAGACACTCAACAGTGACAGGCATACAAATTCTTCTGAAGGCTTCAGGGCAAGAATGCTGGACAGGAATCACAGATACCACAGACTCCTGAAGAATTGCAGACATGACTCTACAAACCTCATCCTGAGCAGTTTCAACCCTGCATTGATGCTACAAAGACAATCATTAAAGAAAAACCAGTTTGCTTCATACCCATTGACAGGATCGACAACAATTCCTCTAGGGTGGGACATGTCTCCCTCCAACAAAGTTTTCCTACTCTGAGCAGCTTTTTCCAGTCTGGCAACAGCAATTGTTTTCCTGTGGCCATCATTGGTCCAATAAAGATTATTTCCAATCCAGTCCACTGCTATGCCTTCCACATTATCAAGATCTGTTGAGAGAGGGAGAGCAGTAGTAAAATATTAATACTATTTATGTTCCATAGTTACTCATGTTCACTATTTATTATGTGATATCCACGTCATATTTTTAAAATTGCTTTTTGCCCTTATCTACCAAAGGTCCAAAGCATATCACAGATATTTGGCATCCACCAAAGTATCAACTAAACCATGTTCACTGAAGAAACTAGACCTAAATTCTGTAAATCAATCACAGGGTGTAGAGATGAAAATACATCCTGTGAGACACAATATGAGAAAATCATTTGGAAAAAAAAAAAAAATGTGGCGCATGCTGAGGGGTCTGGCAAAACATGTTTTAAGATTTTTATCCGTATTTCTGATACACCTGAACATCCCTGCACTTTTGGGGAAGTATTTTCCTTTGTGATCTAAGAAGCTTGAGGGAAGCAAAGCTGTCAGAATGAGCTCTCTGGGACATGAAACAGCAGAACAATGACATTTCCAACCCAGCAACCACCTGGTCTGACAAGAATCACCCCAAGCACAGAACAACTGTGGGTCAGGCAGTGTCTGAGAGCTCTCCAGCAGCTCAGCCAGGTTTCCCAGGCTGATGGGCACTGCCAGTTTTACTTTTCGTCTCTCAGTGCCTTTGCTACATTCTTTGGAAAGACAGAGACAGCTGAAAGTTCCTGAAAGAGGAGAGTGGCCTTTGGTCCTGGAGCGGCCAAGGATGCTGAGAAAAGTGCTAACAATGGAAGGGAAAAGGAGAGAGAATTTCACCAAGGACCTGGAGCCCAAGGCTCAGGGAAAAACTGCTGATCAGAACACGCAACACAGATGAGCTCGAGCTGTGAAAGAAACGTCCTTTAGAGCTCTGAGGGGCCTCAGCAGATTTTGCTCAGCTCAAGAAAACACTGACATGAGTAAAGCCAAGCTTGAGGACAAGGAGTGATTTGTTCAAAACCCATTTTATTTTTATCCTGTCTGACCTAGGCAGTTTGGGCTAAACACAGTTTTTGTACTAATCAGATCAGATTATTATATCAATAATATAATCTTTTTAAGGAAAATATTTTCCTGATTTTTTTTGCTTCTTTGGGAGTCAAACCAGTCCAAATATGTATCAGCAGCAAAACTGATAGATCAGAATGCTGGGTACCCCCTAAAATTTACAAGACTATTGTTCCACATCTATTCAACTTCACATAATAGTGCCTCTGAGCTACCTTGCCTTCTGGAGGAATTTTGGGCCTTATGTGTCTCCAAACTAAATACAATCTAGAGTCAAAAAAACTCATGGTAACTAAATACTAAGTGTATCAGAAAGTTTTAAAAATAAAGGAGATATCTACAGCACAACCCAGTAGAGATAATTTTCATTGTTTTTGTGGAGTTATGATTTTTATTTCACTATCCAAAAGCTTTAAATACATTCCCTATTTTTTAAATGGGTTTCACACCAAGTAGTAAACAGGAACAAAATAATGGTCATTCTGCCATTCCGGTCTTGATTTGACCACAGTAATTCAATCCTCCTGCAGTAAAGCCCTTTCAGCATAAAAGGGATGAGGTAAGAAAATGCCCTCATGATCATTCTTCACTTGCTAATTGAAAAGTTAACATTTTTAATTCTGAAATTTCTACAAGAATTTTACTACCAACAGTAATATGAGGGCTCCAGATACACTGAATGTGGATACAAGATTTTTAAAAACTCATAGTTCTAAAGGCAGTAGTTTGCCACACTGGTTTTCAATATGAAACAGATTACAGGCACAACATGTAATTTGGTACAGAAAGGCCAAGCTCATCAATGCCATGTGTAATAGTAGTGCCTAAAATGGTAGATTAACATAAAAACTGGTGGGAAAATAACTCTTCTACATACCAACCATCTAAACAGCTTCCAAAGAGCTTTACAGACTTCCTTTGGCCTTGTTTAAGCAACAGGTAGGCTTTGATCATCTTTATTAATATTTACAAGTAAATAAAGTTAGTCTTTTAGGCTCACAGCAACCTCCAAAAAAGCATTAGGGGTACAAAGACAAGTTAAAAAACCCTGAGATTGTGATTATTTTGCATTGAATGAACAATATTTAGGTACATTTAAAAATGTCTGGGTTTTTTCCAATTTCTAATGTAAAAGACTGATTTGACATGCAAGTTTGAAAGGTTAATTATAACTTCTGTTGCTGGTGGAAGTACAGTACCACTGCAGCTGTGCCACTAGCTCTAAGCCAAGCTGTGCTGGGGGCTGTCAAATGGTTATCAACACTACCCAGCAGTTTGCTTCCCAAAGTGAGGAATAAGAAATCACAGCTGAAACTATATGGGAAATCAAACTCCAGCAGTGTGAGGTGCTCAGTGATCCCAATTCCCAGCCAACAGCGTGTAGGATCAGGCTCTCATGTAGGCAAACTGCAATTATCAGAGTTGCAGTGCTGTCTGAACGAGTGTATACATTCCTGAAATCACCAAAAAAAAGGCAACTTCTAATCTGAGAAGTGGCTCCTACCACAGCTAGAAGCCCTTAGCAGTGCACTGTTCAGAGCAAGTATTAAACCACCTCCTGACACACCTGATTTTCTGCAGTAGCCTTCCACCAAGGAACGATTTAATCTGTCCCTGCTGAGTTCTCAAGAGCTGACACGAATAAAAGCTGAGGTGTTATGGCTGGAGGCCATATTAATTTTTTAAATCATGAAAAATACATTAACAACTGTTCTTTAAATATACTTTAAAGTTATGAAACCACACCAAGTTCAAACTAACAAGGTAAGCTCCTGGGGAAGAAGTAGGGGGAGAATGACAGTGACATATTTTTGGTCTTTACAAATACTAGAATCACCAATAATAAATCATCAGATTTTCCACAGCTCTTTTGGTACTGCATTGATATTCTTGCTATATTGTACTTACAAAGAGTAGACACTGCATTTAAACACTATTTGCAGGAATATCATCACATACAAGGTTTATTCTTGTTTGCATGTTTGAGTAGACTAATCCCAACCTGTCTGACCCTGACCTGTCTGACACCTTTCAGCCAGGATGCTCCTTGAGGCTCCCCTAAAATGTTTAAATTTACATATTTCCGGCTCCTTCCTCTCCTCCACATTTGAATTACTTGGTTGTAAAATGAAATGCACAGTCAGTAAAAGAAAGTCAGCAATGGAAGACATGAGATGTACATTATCCACTCCCATGCTGGCAGTGAAATGAAGAATTACCAGACTGACAGCTGAGTATTTGTTATTTTCTGAGACAAATGCCCTTTATTAACCATTCACCAGAGCAGGGTAAAGAGCCTGTCACTATTCCTTGCAAGTGCTGCTGAAGGGATCTTTGTGCAGGCTCTGAGGAGAGACCTTACGCTGAAAGAGCATCATATCACTGCACAGTGGAGATGGCTTCTCAGAAGGGTGGATTAAAACATGCATTATGAATGACAGGGAGTGAAAACCCCCCTGCTAAAACAACGGTATTTTAGTTACTTTCACTGTCCTGAGCCTCCATTCACAAGAAAAGATATTAAGCTCTCTGAAGGCTAAGATGAATATTTATGCTGCTTCTTAGATTGAGGACTAGAAAATAATTACTGTGTAATTTCAGCTGAGGCAGTTGCTACCTCCTGCTGAAGCAGTATTTCAGGGAAGGGGCTATAAAGGAAAACAAAATATCCATTGACAAACTGGACCCTTTTTTCACTGTAACAACACTTGGTATGATGAGATACGATTCTAGACCAGGGAGATTCTGTCTAGTGGGAGATGTGGAAACTAGAGAACTGTTGGCATTTTCTCTCATTGCTGTAATAAATGTTACAGGCATCTTAATTAAGGTTCTAATAGTTGTTTAAGTCTTCCTGTTGCTTCCACACACACAATGGAAAGACAATGCTTTTTTCCTAATGAGTTTTCAAGCACTACACACAATCTCATTCTGCCAAACTACTTGAATAAGCTCCAGAATTCACAGTGTGATGCAGGCTGGAGTGAAGAAGTCTTATAAAATCCACAAGGATTTGGGATGACTCAACAAATACCCAGCTACTGGACGGACACAGTGAAGAGACAGGAATTACTCACCAGTGGGTATAAGCTCAAAAGGACAACGTAAGAATTCACAATAGCATGACTTAACCAAACTTTACATTTCTGCCCTCAGGAAAAATAAACAGGAAGTTGTAAAAGTCCAACTCTCTTCAAGGTCAACTTTGTGTCAGTTTTCCATGGGAGATTTAAATGAAACTTTAAATTATCTGCAAATGTCAGTTCGACTTCTCCGTAGTGAGCGTCTCTGAATGTCACCATCACTGAGCATCACCTACCGTCTTTGAGGATCGTCTCTCGCTCTGTGCCATCAATTTTCTGTCGCCCAATTAGGAAACTGGTGGTATCAGCAAAGTAAATGTAATTGGTTTCAGCGTGGAAGTCCAGAGCACGAGGATTGACCAGGTTCTCTATGGGGATCATGTATTCGTCAGACACTTTGGTATTCAGGTCCATTCCCCGGATTATTCCTGGGCGTCCCTTCCCATAAAAAAGAAACAATTCATTCTTTGGTCCTGCAAAAGAAAGATTACAAGCATAAACAACTGATGCTGCCTAATCTTCTTCACAGCGCATAATGTCCCTCTTTAATTAACTGGCATAATTAGTGGGGAGCAGGAGCCTTATTCGATACCAAAAGTTAAACTTTCATGTATTCTGAAGGTATCTAGATTAAAAAAAAAAAAAAAAAATCTATCTAATTACATTCCCTTATTTTAAATTAGTGAGCTGCTTACATGTAATTTTTTTTTGTGTAAAAGTTCACACTGAAAAAGCAATTGCAGATCACAGAATAACTTTGCATCTGCTGTGAAGTGGGCATATATAGCTACGTAGACATTTAACTTTACAATTCATTAGGATCTATCAAGGTAATATAGATCACTACTGAAGTAATCTTAAAATCTAACAACGCCATAAACCCCAGCATTTACAAAAGACTTTTTTTTTTCACCTTAAGTTTCTCAGACTAAAACAATACAAAAGATTACAGTAAATTTCTTTCAAATTGAAAAGAATACAACAAATTAACACATTCTGTTCTTTCCAACTGAGGTACAAAACATGGAAATCAATAAATAATATTTATCAGATTTTTACAAATTAAATAATTAAGTTGATTACAAACAACTGAAGCTAAGTAAAGTGACTTTCTTTCCTTAAAGATACTTCTAGATATCCTTAGAGGCTTAATGCTATCAATATACCTCTTAAAATTCTCTATATACTTTTCCTGCTGCCTCTCAGGGTTTTTTGATGGAATTGTCAGTGAAAAGTGCATCAGGTTTGACTGAGGTCAAATAAATCCATCTACCAGCATCCATCAGAGTATCTAACTGCATGTCTTTCATCTTAACTAAATCAATGCCATTTGACCGAAAAAGCAGCCAAAAAACAGGCATTGCCCGAAACTTTCAGTGACCTCCTTTCGACTGCAGGTGACCAACAGATTGTGTATATGTTATGTTAGGTATAACCACAGCTGCACAAATCACATTTGCTTTCACAAAGTGTTCTGAGAAAAACCTTGACTTCTTCACATGAATGTTCTGCTTTTGTGCTATAAGCTGATTGTGTGGGTAGAAATTGGATGTGACAAACTATTAAGCAGCATTCCTGTGTGCTACGAAAATGTGTGGCATATAAATAAAGAGTAAGGCTGATTAAGGTAAAACTTGTGGTAATTTTTAGTGCTCTTTGAACAGCATCCCAGGTTCAACCTGTCACTCCTGTGAACTAAGTCAAATGAAATAATTTTAAGGGAATGAAAGGAACATGTGAAAAAAGCGTCAGGTACATGTTACAAACAAAATTCACCCCATGTGATTTGCTAAAGAACACCCAGAGCTACACCCTGCGATAGTCATGGCTGGCAGAGCCTGTGATTTCAATAACATACTTTTGCATGACCTGCCATCGCTCCCCAGGATGAAGCCAGTCCTGCAGCGACACGTCCGTGCTTTGTAGCTGCTGCTGAGCAGGCAGAGGTGGGCACATCCCCCCGGCATCCCGTACGGGTCCGCCTCACACGCGTGGCTTCTGACTACGGTGAGCGGAAAACAGCGCGGCTCAGAGCCAGCCAAAGCAAGACAATCACATGCATCAGCATGGAGACAGTTCAGACAGAGAAAATAAAAAAAAAATTAAAAAAAAAAAAAAAGAAGGGAATTTGTGTCACAATAAATCTTTCTTCAGAAGATAACTACTGAGGAAGGTGTCTCGTAAAGATGGTACCCAAGCCAGACCAGTAATGCCCAGGGCCATCTTGTGTGCAATCAGCCCTTTGTGAATAAACTCCTGCACAGCATTTGCCAGGCTCCCTGGGGGACCTGACACTTCCCCCCTTTTTCATTTGTTGCTTTGGTTCACTTGGTTGGTTGGGGTTTTCTGAGGACAGAGTGCATCCCATGCACACACAGTTTGGTATTCCTTCAACTCCATCAGACAGCACCTTTCTGGGCAGGTACCTGTGCTGAAACTAAAGAACAGAACAAGCCTTGAAGCGTTTTCCCATATTTATAGAATCACAGAATGGTTTGGGTTAGAGGGGACCTTAGAGCCCATCTCATTCCAACCCCCTGCCATGGGCTGGGTCACCTTCCACTACACCAGGTTTCTCAGAGCTCCATCCAACCTGGCCTTGGATACTTCCAGGGATGGGGTGAAGATTTGTACAGTTGGGATATAAATCCAGCTGAAGAAGCCAAAGAATTCCTTTCCCTTGATTTCATATTTCCAAATGCACGGTACTATATTAGCAGCCTAATATTTTTTTGGATAATTGTTAAAGGCAATATGCTAAGAAACCAAAATCTAACAGGCAGAAAGGTGTTTTAAAACATAAAGGAGTATTCTAATTCGAAAAATGTTTTTCTGTTCTTTCTACTTTACCTCAAGCTTTTAAGGCTATTTTTTTTTTTCTTTTCCCCAAACTTTTTAAGGTTTTTTTTTTTTTTTTTTTTTTTTAAAGCAGTGAAGTGGTTTAAGGTCGATATGGTTACAGGAAATACAGAAACTCCACCAAGCTGAGACAGCCTTTACAGAGAATCTTGACAAGCAACAAACATGTTCATTCAAAACAAAGGAGGAGTGGAGTAATCACAGGATGTAATAAAAGATTACACTGTGCTCATGTCTCTCCTCTACTCAACCTCTCTGACTCCCTCAGGAGTACGAGAGGAATGATAACAGCAAAGAAAGAGTCATGCAGCCTCCTTCAGACATTGACATCTGCAAATCGATGCCCTCAGCTCCAGGGTGAAAATTAGTTCACCCACTCTACATCAATTTAGTGTTTGTTCCCACTTCAGAAACTTCTCCAGAAGCAGCCATTCTGTTTAGAAACATCGACATTGAGAATTGATGTGTTGGCTTTTCTGCCTAAGCAGTCATGGCAACGATTTATTGTTATCAGCCACGTCAAAAAATTCTCATAAAGCATCACTGTAAAAGTTTTGGGTCTCGCTACTTTTGCACAGAGTTCCCACAAGTCCCACTGCTCTTCTCCATGCAGAAAGGATGTGAAAAAATTACAGTTATTTGAACAAATTACAGGACTATGGACCTTTAGAAATCGCTGTTGTACCGAAACATTCTGAGATTATGAAAAGTTTTTCATTCTAGATGAAGATTTCTTTCACAGATGGCAAAGCTGACATTGACACAAAGCAAGGAAACACTGTCAGCATTTCCCTCTCTGCCTGGTGTTGTGCTGGCAGCTCGGCAGGCTGGCTGCCCACACCTCCCTGCCTTTTTGGTAGCCCCAAAGACAGGAGCTCGCCTGAGATGTGTGGTCTGGCTGAAAAGCAGGCTCAGAGGTACCAAGGATCTCTGAGGTCTGAGATCCAAGCACGTGGACAACACTGGACATCCAACAATCCTGGAGGTGTGAAACTCTCAGAGTGCTGAGTGTCTCTGAGTGCAGTGCGGGGCTCTCAGGCAGTCCTCCAAACTGAATTCTCAGGAAAGGGTTGAGTTGGGAGCTTGGAGACACAGGAAAAGTGGCACCAACCACACAGAAAACTGGGCAGAGGAAGTAACAGAGAGCTGTGCCACAAGAACAAACATTCACTCCATCTTCAGGTACTTCTTTCTGGTAGGAACTTTCCAACCACACGACCACTTAATATCTGGTTTTACATTTCCTAGAGAGGACTTTTGATCTTACCTGCTGCTTGAGTTCTTTTCTGGTACACACGGATCTCTTTAGCATTGTCCAGCCTAGCAAGAGCCTGAACATCAGTACCATTGTATCTGTTTATTTGTAAAATGCTGAAGTTATCTGAATTAATTGTATATAAATAGTTTTCGAATACTGCCAAACCACAGAGGTGCCTAAACTGGAAAAGAAAAGAAAACCAGTATCATTATTTTAGCTCAATATTTTAGCCATATCCATGAGTTGTAAACATCAAACGCTCCTGTGAATTGTATGTGATAAACTGCACAAAAGGTTTCCTGAATATGTCAGTAAATATTCGTAAATAATAAACACAAATTGCACTAAAAGTATAGTTCACATTCTTGTAATCTGAAATTTATAATTAGAAAAGCTTTGAACAAGAAAGGCAGAAAATTCAAATTATTTAGCAATCTAAATTCATTTACTCTCCAAATTCCCCAGTTTTCCTGTTTTTTAAATTAAAAACGTCTACATTCTTTAAGTGCAACAGCTACATTAGTATTAACTAATGATCACTAACAGTAACTAAGCCAAATTAACTATTATTAACTAGTAAATACAGTAAACTTAGAAATTTAAAACACAGTTCATGGGTGGAATTGATCCATTTTTTAAAATAATTTCATAATCAAATCAAGGCAAATGGTGCAAGATACACCTGTTGAATATTTTCTCAAGTACATGAGAAATAAACAACTTCTGTCAGCCCTGCTTTGTTCCTTTTGTGCTGGTGTCTTTGAATATGGTGGTGGCCACTTGGTAGAGCTTATTTCTCGAAAAGTGAATTCTAAACTTGTATTAATCTCGGATTGTCTGGGCACATTGATTAAAAAAATCACCTAATAGCAGTTAGTTACACAATCACAGCTCAAACACAAAGTATTCAATAATTTAGAGGCTGTGCTTGATTTATAGATTTAGAAAACGTAAAATATCTCACTGGCAATTCTGAAAGCTGAACAAATTAAAGAGAATTTTTTGGCAGATGTTCAGATATTCACAGGCTGAATATCTTATTACTTTAATCATTAAATTGCTCACCACGAAGTATTTACTTATCTCATTCACTCACAAATTCAGATACACGTCGCCAAAACTAACCCAAACAAAAAAACCCTGTTGTGCATTAAATATTTCAGTAATTCTGGAAATTACATCACAGTTGTTCAAGTCTTGCCATTGTATTCTCTCCTCACCCAGATAAAGAAATAATAATTGAGATCAGTGGAAGTGTTTGATTAAGACCCAACAGAAATTCAATCCAATTATAGTAAGATGGAAGAGAAAACAGCCTTGAAAATAAAGATGCATCTGTACCAAACTGTGGAATTCTCCCCTGAATTACAATCCTTTCTTCCCTCTTTCCATTTGCACACAGTTTAAATCTTTATCATTTAATTCCCATGAGAAATTTTCTTTATTAAAACTATTAAAACCACATGGCTCTTTTTGCAAAGCATTTTATAATGACCTAATTATATGTATTTAATTTATGGATTTGTTGGTGTTTTTACATCTCATGAAGCTTTCCAGCAACCTTATGCACGAGTGAAAACTTTGGTGGCTTGTCCTTTGACATCTAAATTTCACCAAGAAGAGAAAGAACAAGCATCTCTCCTATGACACCAGTACAACTCAGTTACAAGCCTATGAAGGTATTTGTTAATGGCTTCTGATAATGATTTTAGCTTTTTAAGTATCTATTCCAAAATGTCACTTAAAAAAACCCAACCAAACAAACAAAAAAATAAACAAAACAAAACATAACAAACAAACAAACAAAAAAACAAACCAAAAAACCCAAACAAGAAAAAAAAGAAAAAAAACCCAAACCAAACAAACAATCAAGCAAACAAACCAAAAACCAAAACAACAACAAAAAACAAACAAACAAAAAAACAAAAAAACAACAAAAAAACCCCCAAAAAACCCAAAAAAAAAACCCCCAAACAAACAGAAGTTTGCAAGACCTGTTGTTCCAGAACGGGTTAAAGACTGAGAATAGATTGGTAAAAAATAGGAAGGTGTTTGTCAAACCACTTAAACTGTTTTTTGTCACATTCTCTGCCTGTTTTTAGTTAAGAGTCTATCCAGTTGTCTCTTGGTAGACAGTGATCACTTGGAAGCAAAAAATGACAGCAGAACAGATAAAATGCTTATTCTGCTTGCAAATTTTTACATTCCCTGTTTAAGCTCAGGCAGAAACAGATGCAAACTTGGTGCCCACAGCAGCTCTGGCAGTCCAAGCAGTGACCAGAACAGCTTGGTCTGTGCTGATTTTCCCTGGATTTACGTAAGACTCACAACTGCCAGAGAACTTTTCAACTCTCCAAGCTAATGGATTGAAATGCTCCTGCTCGAAGACTCACACAGCATTTGTATTTGTGCCTCTGAACATCAGGAGCAACTGTGAAAAGCATCCTTGCCATCAACAAAAATAAGATTTAAGGGCATCCAGATTAGTCTGAATGGGTGAATAGTTTTTGCTGTTCTGTTTCACATTATTGTGCCTGTTAGTCTCTCCTTCCTGAGTGGGGAAGGACATCTTGTCATTAATGATTTATCTCCCAGCACCTTTCCACCCCATATTTTCCCTCATGAAGTCTTTTACAGTGGGGAGTGTGACTTACACACTGCATTGCTAATGAGACACTGCATGGAAACATTCACAGGTAGCAAAACAGGCTAAATTGAAGATACACCAAAACACACAGATGGATCTTTTAAAATCTAACACATTTAAACTAAAAATAGGAAAAAAAAAAAAGAAATTTATGTAGCTGCTAGCATTTTGTGCATTAATTTATGAATACAATTACTTTTAGTAATTTGCAAATAAACACCTACTTGTCTGCCTTTAGTTATTGTTTGCCTCCTTCTCCCCTGATAGTCAACAACTTCCACACTCTCCAGATATATGTCAAGCCAGTACACATATTTATTGATGAGGTCCAGTGCCAGAGCAGTTGGCTGTTCAATTTTCGAGTCCACTATCCACGTCCTGTTCATTCCATCCATGTCGCATCTCTCCACCTTGGCAGCATTCCCATAGTCTGTAAAGAAAAGCTTTCTGTTGAAAGAAAATAAGATGTTGTAAGTTTTCAAGAGTGTGAGCAGAGTGCAAAGCTCCTGCTGGCTCCGGGAAAAGGAAGTTTTTGTTCTTTGTCATTTCAATCTCCCATATACCCCATATTGATAATCACATAATTATTTTTCAAAATCCACCGTATCTTCTAGCAAATTAACAATCACACAGCATTAACTTTCAAATGTAAAGTTCTAAATGCAGTTTCTTATGCAACACCATGTAATACTCTACAATTAAAATCTTAAATTCATTTTTAACCGTTATTTGTTAAAAAAAAGAAACAGTGACAAAGCACAAAGCACTCACGTTGTCTGGAGAACAGTTCATTGCACATAAACTGTAACAAATACAGTGATCCCCACTGTCAGGGGTTTTAAAATCTATTTCTGAAGGAGATGCTTTAGTCTGTAGTACATTTGTATCCAGCCTTGGAAAGGTGTTCAGGCTTCAAAATGCTTCCACAAATCCAGTGAGTCATTCCATCCAGGAATAATGGCAAACTAGCAAAGACTTAAATGTGCTGCTAAAGCTTCCTAACCCGACACTTGATTAGCATTCACTGGGTTTAGTACAGGCAAATCAATTTTGATTAACCTGACAATATTTTAACGAGATTACCTATTTGTGAGAACAAATTACACTTGCAAGCTGAAGACCACCTTGCCATGACTTTAACATGCTGCAAAGAAAATCTGATTCCGGGCTGAATGTTACTAAAACTACTTTGAGAACCAGGATTTCATTATCCAAATGAAGTGAATTATCTCCTAGTTATTACCACTAATGGGAATAACTTTGGATCAACAGCACATAAACCTTCAGATAACTTTATGTGAAAGAGCAGTAATTTATAGCCTTGTAACCTCTCATAAAAATCCAGTTTTAGGCTGTTTGCTGAACAGCCAAATGAAACCCCTATCCTTTAATTCACAGTCTTCAAATAAATAAGAATACATTTAAGATGTAGTTAAAGTGTTTCAAGTGCAAAAATTGAAAATTAAAAAAAAAAAAGAAAGACAACAAAAATCCAACTTTTTAAAAAAAGTAACAGCATTAGAAACATCTATAGTCTATGTGCAGGAGCTGTCAAATGCCAGAATGGATTGATCTCAGAACCATAAAATAAGGCTGAAGGAGAATTTGAAAGGTCATGTAGTCCATCACCAGGCCATAAGGCAGAATAAACTTTAACTATAACATTCCTGAGGGATAACTCCATTCCTGAAAGGGATTTCTATTTATCAAAATAATTCTGAATTCCTGTCCTGTTCTTCATTGCCATTCTTTATCCCAGCTGTACTCTAAGAATATGTTTAAAAACACACACTTAACATTCAAGTCTATATAAATCAAAATGTCCATGGTACAGAATATGTGCAAAGTAAAAATCATGCCTGAAAAGCAAATGTAATTTGGAATGAAAACAGCAAAAAGAAAAGTGTGTATATAGAAATATATAAACTTAATTATGTATGTATTCATATCATCAGAAATAACAAGGCCAACACCTATACATATTTAAAATAAGTTATTAAATTGTTACATGTCCTCTAGACTACAATCTGTACTTCTGGGGGTTTGATTCAGGTTATTTAATGGAACTTTGTACCTCAAGGTTCAATAATTCAAATAGAGCTGATTTTGCAGTCACAGAACCGACTGGGTTTGCTGTGATCAGGCACACACACTCACATACACATAAATATATAAATATACACACACAGGTATAGAAATACACATCCAGATACACAGCAGTTACCACGACCTGAAGTTTGACTTCAGACTGACTCTATAGTGTTCAGTGTTTCTTATTAATAATCAACATTTCTACAGACTAAAATATAAATTAGAAAGAATAGTTTTTAGCCTTTTACAACAAGATTATCTTTTCAGATCGGGAAGAAATAAAATGTTTGTATATCAATAACAAATAGATCCAGTAAGGAACATTTAATAAATAAGAATATTTAAGAATTCAAGAGGCTGTTCCAGCTTTCTGGAATGGGGGTGGGTCATTTCTTTTTTCCCTCAATATCTGTCTTATACTAACATCACATGTTACCATGACTTCATGTGTAAATGACATTCTTTTTACTCTAAAAATCATTCTTCTTCTCCTGGAGACTGACAACAATGAAACTTCATAATTAAATGAAGAGGTAAAAGAACAAGAAAGTAGTTGCCTAACTGCTGCTGTACGATCAAAGCACTCTGAAAATTAAATTAAGAAAATTAAACACTTTACTGTGCAATCTTGAAAGGCAATTCTGTATTTAAAGACTAATGCAGATTTTTAGAGTGAGGTTTAAACTGGAATTGCATTTCTAACACAAGGAACTGACCCACAATTACACTGTATTTCCTTTGCCTTGGGAGCTCTCAAGGATGCACTGTACAGTATTTATTTCAGCTCAAGGCTAATTTTTCTGCTCACAAATGGTGCTTGGTTTGCCCCTCCATTTTCAGCAGAGAGCAATGAAATCTTTTATCCATTCACAGAGCAATTTCAGGAGGAAAACTGACCGTGTGCGTGTCCCGAGCTCAGGGCACTGGTGCTGACCTTGAGGGACAGGCTCTGACAGGGAGAGCTGAGTTTATTACAGTCTTTATTTCCTGAGACTGCCAATGAGGATGCTAATTGAGGCTGCTGTAACAGTAAAAATGTTGGCACTAAACTGAATTTTATAAAGGCATGTTATCTTTTGAAAGCTGTAGACTTCATGTGTGGAAATTCTGGATTCTGCCTGTAGTTAATCAAGGACAAAAAGGGCCATCTTCTTCATTTAGTCCTGGTGTTTTGCAGGTATTTAAACTCAGAAAAGTATTCCATTGTTTTCACTCTTCCAGAATGGCTTCACTGTGGTCCCAGCAGTCAGGAATCTACATCTAATAACTAATGGTGATATCTTCCAGGCTGAATTACACCGGCTGATTTCTGCAGCAGCTTATTTGGCACAATCAGCTATTTTCACCTGTCTTCCCCTCCAGAGATATTTCTAGATGGCAATCAAATTCTTTCACTCCACCTAGCAGCTAGAGATAAGCAAGGGAAGGCAGACTTTCTCATCTCATAAGACAGGCTCTTTCCGTCGCCCTCCTGTGCAGTTATTCCAATTTCAGGTCAGTGACTGAACAAGGACAGTCAGCACTGGGTGTGCTGTTCCAGAGCGGAGTTCACCGGGGTCTGCACAATGGCCCAGCACCTTTCCTGCATCAGCTGCACATCCCTGGATGAGATTTGCTCCTTTCACAGCTCTATTACACTGCTGATTTACACTCATCCTCTCACCTGCTATTACACGCACCCTCCTCAGCCTAACAACTTAGTCTTAAAAATTTATGGCTGGAGGTTTTCCAAAGAGTTGGGTTCCAACCAGGAATGTTCCCTCCACATCTGAGCAACGACAACTCTCTAATATTTTAAAACAGCCTCATTGACAAACTCACTGACCAAAAAGAGAAATCATGTCATGTTACCAAATAAAACTAATTCCAGAGGAAAGGAATGTTGTCATGAGACAAAAGTGACAGTGAACTTTCCAGTCCCTGCTCTCACACCAGTGGTCACAGTTTCATTGTTCCTTCACTATCAAGCCTCAAAAACATGTAAGGAGGGCCTCAAGGGTGTGTTTTTCTTTCCTGACAGAAACGTCTGCCCTCAATAGAAACTCAGATAGTTGCTGTCTCAGTTCTGCCAAACCCCTTATGACCATTGGTTTTGCTCAGCACCTTCTCTCTTGTCACTTCCTTTTCTTTTCCAAGCTTTCTGTCACCTCATTCATAATCTATTTAATTAGCTGAGAAAGAAATGTTTTCCCTGTAAAGCTACATTTCGGCACTTGCATGAGTGAAAACTGCTAATTTCTAATTTCATCTAAGATTCCAAAGACTGTATAGCACAACCAGAGTTCAGAGGGCAAAAATTCACAATTCTGGAACTCTTTGACCAAAAAAAAAAAAAACAAAAAAAACCCCAAACAACAATGAAATATTACAGGAGGCAAATTAGTAAAGTATATACAGAAAGAGGATGATTTCTTAGGCAAAGTGACTGCTGTGGAGAACACCTACCTAGAATGAAGTAAAATAATCCCTACCACACCTCAACAGGTGCTATGAGTAGAAAGAACAAGGTTTAATTTTCAGAAATTACACTGAGAGGGTCATTTTCAAGACAGAAGACGATGAGACATATTCAGTTGATCTTGGCAAAATGAACAAGTGACAAAGAGGCTTTTTACTAATTGAGGAGGGGGACTGTGTTGTGGGGAAAAAAGTCTGAACTGGAATTAACAGAAATGCTGTGCAATTTAATTGGTTTAAAACACAGTGGGAACGGCATTGGCATTGAGTGGCACCAACCAGATTTACTGTAGGACAAATAGGATAACTAAAATTCTGGGGACTGGGGTGAACAAGGAACCTTCTTCAGAGGAGGTGATCAAAACACGCAATTGAAAGGACTGTGTGAAAACACCCCGTGGGGTTCTCCTACAGCCTGTGGCATGAGGTGATCGACCTACTGGGTTCTCAGAAGGGGACTGCCATGCAGTCCTGTATCTGATTTCTACTGCATTTCATCAAAATGAATGCCATTTGATTCAGTTTACATTGCATTTAATTAATAATGCACTTTATAGCATGGTTCAGGGGCATTTCCCTGTCTGTTGATGTTTAGGTTGATTTCTGGGCTCAGCAGTTTTCTTTTTTCATCCGCATCTACAGCAGAAGAAATCGGCCACCCTCAGATTTAGCCTGCTTTTGGCAATAAATGATTCATGGCCCTCAGTGTCCCAGACAGATTTTAGGAACTTGAAGAGCACTACTTGTTAGAGCACACACACATTGAAAGCAATCCTCAGGTCTGGGGCAAAGGGGAACTTTTTTCCCCAGGGGAGGAACTGAAGCAGCATTGGATGCGGGTATTTGCGTTTCTCCTTCCTCTGCTTCCTTCCAGCACAATGCAGCACCCATCACCTGGAGGATAATTTCCCCTTACAAACCCACACTATTTTAGGAGGTTTAGAAATTATTTGGCTGTCCAGCAACGTGTCTTATTTTTTTTTTTTGCAACTGATACTGGAAGGAAACATCGAGTGGATGTTTTTGTGCTGCATGGGAGTGAAATTCTATTAAAGTTCCTCTGTGATTTCTGCAGCGTAAAGGAGGACATATGTTCCAAATGTTCCTGGCATTTTGGAAATCCAGCGATGAGTGCCTGTGAGTAAAATAATAATGTTTTTTTTTCTCCTAGAGAGCTGCAGATTTAGTACCACGCAGGAAGCAGCACAGGGTCGAGCTGCAGGTAAAGTAAAACCCAGTCAGACAAGTCATTGTCACCACGCAGAGCCCAGCTCCACTCGCTGCTTGCTGCACAACAACAGGCAAAAATCAGCAACAGCTCAACCCTTAGGGGAGACATTTGTAATGAAATACACTCCTCTTTACAGGGAAATCACCGATTCAAACAAAAGTTTTCTCATTTGCAGCAACAGGGGTGGCGGCCTGAGCAGCAAACAGGGAAAGTAGCTGAGAATTTGGGGATGGATTGCAAACAGAGCCAATCAGGTTCACTGTTAAAGGAGATACAAGTTGTCAATTTTTGTTGTTGTTTCTATTTAAACTGTCCATCATCCATCCACAAAACCATGCCTGTTAGAAAGCTAAATGGTTTTGCCATCAACAGGGTTGCCCCACCCCAACAATTTCCTTACAGACACAGAAATATGAATTTTCAGAGGTGTTATAAAATGAATGTAATTTGATAATTCAGGACTGCTGTTTATTATATTGCTATGACTATACCCCACTGTTGTCGTAGCTTTTCAAAACAAAATCCTGCCTGTTATTCTTCAACTTTGACCCTTTCCACTACAGAGGGTATAAAAACCTTCACTTCCTTTTGTTTTAGGGATGTTAATCAAATATATATATTTAAAGTTGATAATAATCCTTAAAAGTGTTTGCCCCCTCCTTTCTCCACCCAAATATGCTTTTCCTCTCCAGTGCCCTCATCTGCCATCTCTGGGTCCTGCAGGAATGATGGAGGATAGAAAGATGTACAGCTGAGTTTCTGTCTTACGATGTTTTGTCACAATTACAATTTCCTCACACAAGCCCTGCTTCTCCAGATGCAGAGCAAATATGTAGGAAATCAATCCTACCCTATTCTCTTTCTTGCTCCATTTATGAATAGTTGTGGCTGTACAAGATTTTAAAAAAAAGCACATCTGGAATACAATAGCAATAAATCAAACAGACAGAGAAATGAAAGTTCAGTTCATAGGTTTTGCTTGTGGATAAAATTGTAAAGAAAGTTTGTCTTGCACTCATTCTCATCACAACAGCTCTCTGTTTTCTTCCCCCAGCAATGGGATGCACTCTTGAAAAACTGCATCCCTTAGAATATATCAAACTTACACTTGCTTAACCTGCCTTCTGTCTACATACCATTCAATATCTTTCCATTAAAATCATGTAATTACCTTGAGTAATTTTGTGCACAAAGTAATTTTCTGATCAAGAAGGATGTTGCCTGAATTTTGCAAGTTTATTCCCAATATACAATTTTAGTAAGTAAATCAAATATTACCTTTTCAGTAACATTTTTTTGTAACTACATGCAAAGTTTTAATAATTGTCAGTTTGAAATGAAAGACACATTGCAGATATATCACTGGATTCATTAAGGGCCCTGAACATTAGTATTTATTTGTCATTACTGCCCTTCATCTGAAAATGTAAGGACTCAGATTTAAAGCAGATGCAGAAATCTAGAATTAGAGTCCTTTCAGACTAAATGTATTTCCCCATGTGTTCAAGCTCATCAATTAGAATGAGAATGAAGAAACATTGATTATTCCCATTTTATCACAAACCAGCTGTGCCAAATCAATGTGCTGATCCACTGAAAAAAATCATTTTTGCAAAGTGCCATGGAACACGGCTTTATACCAACATTAAAGTAGACTTCTAATGTGACATCCAAATAATACCGTGAAGTCGCGATGACATTTTAAAAACAGTAGATATAAACCCTCCCTAGAGCAAAGAGAATATTTAACAGATTTGATATAGTTGTAAAATATGTGTTCACATTCAAACCATGCAGCCACTGATGTTAGATATACTGAAATCTGGAACATGATGACGAATAGTTCTTGGATTATCCCGAGCACTTCTTTTCGAGGGTAAGATGGTAAATTTCCACTGCTTCACCAGATGCACAAAATGCAGGGAAATTATTTTGTCATAGAACACTCAAATTCTCTTTCAGCTTTGGTCTGATACACATGTTGTCCTTCAAACTCAACCACAGATACGTATTTTAATGTGCTATTTTTGATTATTCTGCTTTGAATTATTTCTGGAGCAACAAAATGGTGCCACTTGACCTTTGATACTCTTTCCATGCACTCTTTTATGTACACAGCAGAACACACATATTCATACACTTATTTTCAAAGATTTCCTTCGTATTGTAATGAAGATCTTTCACAGAAAAAGTAAATGCAGCACATTTCCTGAAGGTATTTAATTTTCACAAGCTATTATTATGCGCAGTCAGACTCTATTGCTTCTTCCACTTAATAAATAACCTTTTCCCTTAGTTGAAAAGCGACAATATTAAAAATTACTTTTTAAAATAGGAATTTTTTGGTGGGTGGAGGGGGAAAGTTTTAATTAATTTTTCAGTGATTGTAAGGGAATAAAGGTAGAAATAAAGAAGATCCCTGAGATTGTGTTGGACTTGCAGCCTGAGGAAGTTCAGGCTAAAGCAGTGTGGAGTTGGGAAGGTTTAACTTTGGTCCTAGAGCTGAGCTCAGCCTCAGAGCAAATCAGGACAGCACCAGCAGCAACTCCTTGGTTAAAAATGACTGTCCAGACACAGCAAGCCATCATTTCCCAAACACAGCCTCGCTTCTCCAGAAGCTTTTCTTTCCCAGAATTTGAGACACGGCCTTTTCAACCCAGTCTGAGAAATGATGGTTGGATGGAGCGTTTGGCACCGTGAAATGTGAAAAACGGGCCCGCTCGGTTTGTCAGGGATTTAAAATCATGTTTTCCACAGCACCAGCATCGATCACAGTACAGGATGCTTTGCCTTCAAATATGTGATTTCTGTCAACCAACTTTTTCCACTTAGTGACAAGGACTGAAAAAGAAAACATTTTTGCAATATTAATTTCTTTTAAATGTATTATTAATGAGAAAAAATAAATTAAACCAGTTCTTCCACCTTGGTATTTAATGACCTATACCAGATTAAATGTCAGTAATAGCTGGCATTTGAGAACTTGTCTCATCCATCTTATACAGAAAATGCTACAACAATCATCATTATGTAGGATTACATTAAATTAATCAAAAATCCACAGTTTGCATGCTTTAGGAATCTCAGGGCTCCTTCCCAGGCAGACCTGCAGAAAGGCTAGGATTACACTGAGACTCTGGATCCCAAAGGCTTCAGGCCCTCAAAACTGATGATTTGCAGTCATGATGAGTTAGCAGTACACAAAAAGGATGGGGACTTTTTTTCTTTCCAGCAAATTCAGGGAAGAATGTATCAGTGGCTATTAAATGTGATGATATTTCAAACTCTGAAAATCACAGCACTGCACACTGTGGGGAGCTGGCAGGTTTGCTGTGGGAACTGCTGCTGGATGCTGGGTTATTCTTTCTTATCTAAGTTTTTGGTGTTTGTTTTGTTTCTGCTTATTTGTTTGTTTTGTTTTGCTTTTTTTTCCCCCTGCACTTAGGAAAAGTCACACTGGGAATGCTGTGGGAAGGAACTGTGCTGGAACATTCCTCAGTACCCCTGCTCTCAAAGCTCTTGGGTAAATTTGAGTCATTATATAATCAATGACATTAAAGCTGAAGATGATCTTGGATAAAGAAATATGTGAGGCTCTAGAATAACTATTCTGACAAAAAATACATTTGACATTTATATTTCAAATACATATATAATTTCTAATTTATATAAAAAATTACTTCAAATCAAGTTATGCATGCTAATGATCTCACCTTATGCCAAAGAGGAGCAAAACTATTTAATATTTGATCTCCACAAGCAAACACTGCAAACACAATAAATCCTTAAGCTGGTTTAAACTGTGCCAATGGTTATTTATCACAGTGTAGAACAGAAAATAGACAGCCTGTGCTTGGCAGCCATGGACAGAACTGACCTGAATCCTGGCTTTCCTTTGGGATGAAGCAGTAAACTTTGCAGATTAGGGAATTACTCCAATCTAACTGATGATTCCCATTGTGAACAGCAATGAGAAGGACTCAGGGTTCACCAGGAAAAAAAAACCAAACGTGTCTACCCAAACTATAATAACTGCACAAAATGAAATAAAAACAAGATTCTCATCTGGCAAGCACTCTGATATTCCTGTTTAGGAATCTCTGTTCTTTAATCTTTGTGGGGGTTTTTTCGTAAGGTAAAAAGTTCTGAAGGGAATATTAGAACTCGTCTTATATCTTGAGTTGATGAAATATCTTCTGCTGGAGAAGTTGGTTTGGATGTTGCTGGTCCACACCAGGTTCAGTGATGGCCCATCTCTGACCAGGACTCAGAGCTACAAATCTTCCTCTCCAAATTCCCAAAAGGAGTATTATTTAACATCAGCAACAAGTGAATTGCCTGATTCTATGTCTCATCTTGGCAATTGGCAGTAAGTAACAACAGGCAGTTTTGCTTCCTCATTAACTGCTAACTAAACAAGCAATTTTCTCCCCAAAACTGTACCTGCAAATTAAATTTATTAAAAAAACAAAAAAAAAAACCCAAGAAAGAAACAAACAAACATAAAAACCCCAAACAAAACCCAAACCAAAGTCTTGTCTGAAACAAAGATCACAGACAACAAATTATCAAGTTAGTAGAAAGAAAAAGCAAAGCAGGATTTATATAGAATTGCAATATTTGAAATTAGGTTGGAAGTATTGCATTTGCATTATTTTCTCTCTTCTGAGATCACAGACTCTTTAAATCTTTATGATATTTTTTCTTAAGGCGCTACAAAACAGAACTCAATTTCAGTTAAGTGACAACAAAATTGGTTTTATTCCACCACGGAGAAGGCTCTGGTGTTTTTGCTGTTGTTCCTCTATTCTTGATCTCTTAACCTTTAATTTACAGCAGCTAGGCCTAGTGGGAAGGCAGAATTATTTATAACACCACTAGAAATTAGTGCCTAATTGCTAGAACTAATATGAAGGTGCTAGAGAACTGTGCATATACTCAGGATTTAAAGCCAAGGAGTGCTGATTTGTAACACAAACATATAAACAACACAAGTATTTCCATTTGGACTTCCAAAGGTTCCACAGCTGAGAGCCCATCGATGGTCTGCCACATTACTTAATAAATTTCTACTGTGGCAGAGAAGTTACACAAATAATTGTGAAAAAGAGTTCCTGTTTTTGGCTCTAGTCAGGAAATATTTTCATAGACTTTTCCTCAAAGATTTACTGAGTGCCATGAAGAATACAAAGACAAAAAAATTTCAGGATGTGGTCGCATGCAATAATATGCAGATAGTGATTGGAGTGTAACAGCAACTTGATGCAGGTTCTGTATTTTGATGCTCAAATTGATAAATATGCATGTATTTATTTATTTCAGTCATTGGTTTGAGCTGTCCCGTTCCATTTGAGTGGATCATTCGAGTAACCCTTATTTACTGAAATATCTACTATTTTCCACATGAAGTTTGTGCCATTTCAAGAACAGTGAAAACCTGTGCTGCCATGACAAAGTACTTTATAGAAAAGCCAGATCTGTAATACACTTGCTGTACTCGTTACAGAGTTGTGAACATAAGTAATGAATTAAATAAGAGGCTGCACAAAGCAACGTGGGAATTGTGGGATTAAAGAGGCTGTCAGCTGATCCAGTGGCACAGCATCCACTTCTGCTCCAAACACACCATTTATATATATATATATATATATATATATATATGTATGTATATATATTAAAGCAGTTGACAAGATGTGGTAGCACAAAATGATGCTTTGTTGACAGAAATGATGAAGGGATTAGCTGAAATCAAACAAATGAACATAGAAATAAAATAAATTCCCTGTGTCCCCCCAAAGAACCCACAAAACCATGGGAAAACTTCACCAAGGTATGCAGCAACAAAATAAATATTATTTCAGGATATTACTGGGTTATCTCTCTGTCTATTCATATCAATCAGACACCTTCAGCTATGAGACTGTGACTCCTGCTTTTCTCTGGGGATATAAAACCATGGTGCAGCATGATCAGCATGGAAAGAACTCCAGGAAGTCACAAATCATAAGTGAGCAATAAAACAGAAAAATACAGGGCACTTTAGCACTTCCCTTCCCTTCCCTTCCCTTCCCTTCCCTTCCCTTCCCTTCCCTTCCCTTCCCTTCCCTTCCCTTCCCTTCCCTTCCCTTCCCTTCCCTTCCCTTCCCTTCCCTTCCCTTCTCTTCCCTTCCCTTCCCCTGCTGCCCTACTGCACTCAGGGCCTGCCCTGGGCTGTCCATGCCATTGAGGAATGGGACACACGGGGCCAGCTCACCACACATCTTCCTCCACCTTTTCTTGGATTCCCTTACTCAAGGAAGGAATTTCAGGAGCCATTCTGAATCCAGCACACAAATCTACTTCCTGATTACTCTTCTGAAACACCAGAAATGCAGAGATGCATCAGCAGCCCCAACTCCAAGCAGAGTGAGGAGAAAAAGGGGGTAATTTGTACACCTCAGTGATGGCTGCATACAGCATCTCTGTAAATGTTCCAAATACCAACCTACTCCACACAGAATTACATAGGAAGACAATTCCTGAAAATTATTAAAATGGAAAAAAAAAAAAAAAAAGAAGAAGAAAGAATTGCAGGAAAAATAAAATAAAACTACTTTTCTGGTCAGGTACAGGATAATATTAATGTGCAAAGCAGTTGGGTTATGCCAGCATGAACTGATAGCTGAGCCATCCACACTACCTCACCAACTTTGTTATCAATTCTAAGACAATTTTAGAGAACTCAAAGAAGTGAGTTATGGCTGATGTCATCAATACTACATGAAAAATGGAATTCTAACATATTTATGAGTCATGCCACTCAGTCTCACAGGCTTTTGGTCACGTAAGTGGTCACTAAACCACTTTTTCCTTGCTCAAAGTAGCGCTGCTCCCCAAGTCTCCAGGCCACCAGGCACACAGCGACGGGTACAGATGCATTTTAGAGCTGATTAACTTATTAGTTTTATTAATTAACTAATTATCTCGTTTTAGGAGAAGAAGAAACAACATAAACTGCTACAAAAATGGTGAGTAGGTGATATCTGACGTGCTGAGTGACAGCAGAGAAGGAGGTGAACATCCACAAGGAAGGGATCTGCACGTGCCAGCCCGAGAGGTATCGATGGAGATGCTTTTCTGAAAGCAGCTGATAGAGGCTGAGGAGAAGATTCCCTTTGCAGCAGACAGCCCTTCATGTCTGAAAGCAGATCATGGTGTGCCTACCTGTCAGGAAGGCTTAACTTCTTTATTTGAAGACAAAATTGATGCACACTGACATCAGCACAGAGGGGATCAGCAAACGGCCTTGTGGGATTTGGAGGGGAGCAGGGCACTGGCCGTTTGCTTGCTTGCTTGCTTTACAGAATAAAGGCAATAATCTACAGGCATCATTAACAAAACACATTTTTTACATTATTTTTTTTTCTGATGTCAGAAATATAATGAATATCTACTTTGCATATTACCTGCAACAGCAGTTAATTTACTCTAATCAGCCTCAGGTGAAGGGAGCACAGATTAACTTGGGGCCTTCTTCCCCTCACTTTGTTTCAACATAATTGTCCTCCTCTGGCACACCCCCAGTGAATAATCTTACAGCCTCCAGCACGATTTATAATCACTCACATCCCTCACTGCTCTCTGTGAAGAGGCAGGAGATAGCTTGGGTTGGGACACACAGACACAACCTGCTGCAGAACACTCATTCCCTTTCTCATCTTATTAAAAGACCTGCTCCTGGTCTTTTCACGTTTTATTCCAAAAGAGGGAAAATTGAGGAGCAGTAAAGATACTACTTTATATTCCTTAAAAGCTGTTCCTGTGTTCAGCAAGCAGTAATTGCTTGATTTAACCTGCTTCTGGATGGTGCCTGGGAAGGGAGGTGCTGACTTGTCAAAGCACAATGGGGAGACAGCAGCGGTGACAATCAGCACAGCAGATCAGATGGTGCCCAAATCCCTGTGAAACCCGGGCAATATAAAGGATAAACACCTGGGATCCAGTTCCTTTTGGAAATCCTGATTGCTTCCCAAGTCTCAGCATCACTGAGATCCAGTCCTCGCCCCTGTGAAGTCAGACAAGATCTCACCACACAAGCGATGAACCCCAAGCACTCTGAACTAGGATCCACAGTAGCACCACTCAGTTATAATGAAAAACTCCATCCTTTCTGCTATTATTTGGTTCCTTTTATTTTATTTTATTTTTTTTCTTCTTCTTAATTAAACTAGTAATTGAGGCTGTGCTATGAGCTGAACTCAATTAAATAAGTCAGGGTATGTTCAACACATGCTCCCAAAACTCTGCCACTCAAAGCCCAGGCTGGAACATCTAATCTGCAAGCATCAGACAGCTGCAAACAGGAAATACATTGCCATCCGAGCATTGTGCTATTGAACATGTCTAGGAAAAGGCAGCACTCACCTCAGTATCTAAATAACAGCTGAAAATCTAAGGGCAGCTCCAAAGGTGAGGAAAAATGCAATGAAAAAGAAGTATTTACTGGGGAGAGGGGGGCATTTCTTTGGTTTACTGGGTAAATTACTCTGCATTACGAATTCTGGTTCCATGTTTTCATGTTGAATCAAGCAGTGATTTCAGCATCACACGGAATTTTCTGGTAAGGGGGCAGCAGAGTGTACCAGATACCCCAAAGGCTGGGATAAATCTGTTTATGACCAGATGAGTTCTTCAAATCTCTCAAATGCCTATTTCTACATCTGAGAATCTGGCCAAACATTTCCTTTTGAAACTTTTCTGCTTTGTATTATTATTTAAGACAGAAGAGAGAACAAAAGCAATAACAGCAGGAATGAGAGAGACAATAAAATTGTCATCTCTTCTCCAATGAATATTATTTATTTACACATAGATAAAAAGCTTCAATAAGATAATATTTGGTGGTTAAACACTTGTCTGGTGTGTTGGAGGAGTGGAGACACTTGAACTTGGAGGTACCAGACATTATATGAGGATCTCCTGTGGCCATGGCTTTCCTTTCCTCTTTCATGGTAACTGTGAAAGTTCCCAGGTTCACCTCAAGGGAGAACAGAGAATCTTCTGCAGGACTGAGAAAGTTCTACTTTTGAAACACTGAGACAAAAAATGATCAAACTTTCTTTGTAAAAACAACAACAACAGAATCTCAAGTCATTCTGATGCTAGAAATCCCAGCTATCAGATTATTCCTAATGCAAAATCCTCTCCTCACACTGAGGAAGAGCCTAAACTGAAGGAAGCAGCTGAGAAAGGCAGTGGCTCTACTGAGTTTGGCTTATTTTGTGTTTTCCTAATATGTGAAGGATATCCATCTATTTTTATATTCAGAAACAGATAAGCTGTTTCAAATCAATGCTCAGTATTTTTTAAATTGCACCCTGCCATCACATACTTGTGAAAACACCAGCTATTTATAGAAATAAAAAAACTGGACATAAAGCTCTTCCATGCTCATAACGCATCCCCGGACATCAGTGAGATGTTCATTAATCTTTGTTTCAGTTTGAATGGGAACACATCCTGTTTGAAGTACAGAAATGGAAGCCATGAGAGCAGAATACACATGTGCTTTATTAGCAGTTGTTTTTCAAATGTATTCTCTAATGTCACATAACAAAGTCAGTGATCCAAGAAAGTTAAGAAATTCACAGGGTAAAAGCACTGAAAAGGATATTTGTTAAGCCTCTTTTCAGGTTTTCCTAATAAAAATCCCGTCACTAATCAGTCATTCGTAACAAATACTCATTAATTGTCATCCTTCTCAAAGCACTCAGCAACAGGAAGGTATTTTTAGAGGTGGGGTGGTTGAAAGTGTAGAGCAGTGAGCTCACAAAACTGACAAGTATAACAACAGGAAGAAAAATCAGGGTTTTTTCAGCTCTTCCAGCTGTGCCTTACCCATCTGTTTAGAGCTGGGTCTTTGCTGAACACCGAGCAGGCAGCGAGCCCGGAGCTCAAACACATCAGCGGGCGACACAGATGTATTGGCATTTCCTTGCTTGCCAGGTACAGCAAATATTTGCTTTCATTTCCCAAGCCCTGCACTGACATAAAATAATTTATAACTCCATTGAGTATAAAACCTCGCAATAACATCATTTGGCTCGTGCAGAATGAAGCTGATGTGATAGAGAAGATGAGGAGGGCTCTACGTGGCCGTGACACCGCCCAAGAATTGACAAACACGAAGTGCTTAGTTCTGCCTTCTGCTGAACACACATATAGAAAACTTGGTAACAACTCAGTTTTGATTTTCATGAAAACCTCCTCTACATTTCTGGTCAGGGTTTTAGGCCTCTGCCACAGGCAATACCCCAGAGCCACAGTGCCAGCTCCTGTAATTAAGGCAAGATGCTGAATTTTATCAACACATTGATGTGGGTTCTTTGGTTTCACCTTTTCCCAGATACATTTCTGCACAGTGGATTCTCTCCAAAGGACTTAGATGTTACAACTGAACAGCCTGGTACTCATGGGTCCTCGTTTTCATTTTTGGTGAGATCCCATTGGTTTTTGCATGCAGGATCCACAGTTCAGTTTTCAAGGATGTGCACTTGCTATGAGAGGAAGAGGCACGTGCTCTCTGTGGGTTCTCCCACCAAACCACTGCCACATCACTGGTTACAATAAATATTCCAATCTATATTGATATCCCAATTTAAATACTAATGATAGGTGTACCACAGTTTCCCAAGAGTGTTGAACACTTGTAGGATTAAGCTAAAGACTGAGATGGTTCCACTTGCACAAGGTTCATTTTTGAAATACTGCAATTTCTTTATATTATTTTATTATATCTATGACCAGGGTAAAACAAGACACATTCTATTTTTTTCCCCTAATTTCCCACCTTTTCTTCAAGTCTCTTTATCTATTTTTTCACACTACTACTTAGTTCCTTAACTAGATATTTATGTTCATCTCCCCGTTTCGGAGCACTGCCCCTTGACTGGAAGCCACAAAGGTTGAGCGGTCTCAGCTGTCCCCATTTGGGAAATAAAAGGCTTAACTCAGCTTGTTTTTGAGATCTTAGGGTTTGGCATTCAATAAAGAGTAATTGCATATTCTTTAAAAGAGCTCATGTTGCACACAGATAAATTCACTGTATTTTAAACACACAATGAATTTTAAAATGCATATAATGACTTGAAATATTTCTTCATTGCTGTCACAAAACGGTTTAAATTTTTTTTTCCTTTAATTTATCATGACTGTAGCTATAAATCCAGTGATGGAAAATAAGCACTTTCATTTGATTAAGCATTTTGAAGCAGCACTGAGTTTGGGGAACACTCACTCGAAGCACAAAATGAGAAATAAAATGACACAATGAAAAGTAAATGTCACCAATCTTATGATTAGAAATACAATTAGGGAAGATTTAAAAGTAATTCTCTGTGTGATTTTTTTTTTTTCTTTAGACTGTACCACTTGTGTAAATATGCAGCACAGACAACTTCACCTACAGAGGCCAGGGCAAGGCCAGGCAGTGACCTCTGACAAGTGCCCTGCAAAACGCTCCTGGTGCCAACAGAGCTGGAGCATGACCTTTGCTTGATTTGTTATGAGGGAGAGTGGTGTTAGAAACAGAAAACAGGAGTTAAAAATCATGTAAACTAGAACAGGAACACCTTCTAAGCCATGTCTAAACCCAGCAGCAACACAGGAAGGGTTCTCCACTGGGAATTTTCCAGGGTTTTTTAGGTTTGGGTTTGTTTGTTTGTTTGTTTGTTTTTAAATCAATGGAGTAATTTACAGATGCCTAAATTTTCAAGAGACCTTCTACTTAGGAAAATAATATATAGCCACAGACAAGGTAATATACATATCTGCAGGAAATCAGAATGGTTAGTCAGATTCACCTCCCAGCTAAAACTTTAGCACCTTTCCTTTTTTTCCCTGTTTTTATAGCATAATTCCTGTCCAAGTACCTTCCACAAACACCACGTTCTTCAGAGAACCTGAAATTTGAAGTACAGTTTGCCTGACAATTGGATTAGGGAAATGGGGGAGCAGAAAACAAAGGCCATGGATATCCCCCAAAGCTTGAGGATGAGCTCAGCATCCCCAGTGTGAGGCTGTTCAGCACTTCAGTGCCTTGGACCTGGGGGCACTGGGTTTAAATGATATTATTTACTTTCAGAGAGAGGGAAAAAAAATATGGAAACCACCAGGCTGAGCTGAACCTGCACACAAAACACCATTAGGGCTGGACTGAGTGCCAGCACTACCCCGGCTAAAGGGGCTGCTGAGTACCCTGAGAGCCAATTTACCTTTCCTTCTCTTCCATAATTCACAGTGGCTGGCACTTCCCTGCGTGCAGCTTCCCAGCAAAGCTCTGTTCCACGACGGTGCCGGTTTCAGGCGTCAGGTGTATTGATGGAAAAAGGGCTGGAGCAGCTCTCATTTTACTCATTTTGGTTGCAAACAAGCAGTGACTGAGAAGTGTTAAGCACAATTTCTTTTCTCCCCAATCTCTCCCAGCCCAAATCGAAACATCTCTCCCCAGAGGTTTGGCACTGACAGTGACAGTCATTACTCTTAATACTGAAAAACAGTATCATCTTCAAAACCTGTACGATCTCTGCTTAGAAAAGAAAGATTCTGCAATCTTCATCTCAGGGTTTTCTTCCCATTTGCAGAAATCCATAGTACACTGCAGTGGCAAAAGCTTCCTATCAGCACCTGTGGATTTCAAACTGCAAATTAGGAGCTCTATTTCTCTGCAGTATCACAACAGCAAAATAAAGCACCAGCAGGACACCAGATATGAAAAGGTAGGGTTTGTCTAGTCAAGGAAAAATTGGGTCCCATTCAAGAGTAAGGGAAATTCGAAGCTTCTAAAATTTGTTTAATTCTGCTTTATGTGAAGTGGCCCTTTCATGGCTCCTATTTTCTCTTTTTAAACAAAAGTATGCTGCTTAAATTTAAATGCAATTCAACCACAGACAGTTAACAAATGCAGATTTGTGTCACAGCACTACGGCAGTCACTTTCCCACCACAGAAATATATTCCTGTCATTTTCCTTTGGGTGTTGGGATAGGTGCACATTTAGGAACACACAATCTGTCTGTGTGATTGTATGTAGGAAGACATTGAGTAAAAATGTCATTTAAGTAGGATCAGAGTTGCTTTTGAGCTGCTTGGAAGACTGAAAATGTTACCCAGGATTATTCAATACATGCACATTGTGTAACTGCACATAATTACTTACCTGACACTAAGACAGAACCTACAACTCCATAAACACAGGGAAGTTACTGTCATAGCTCTTCTATCTCTCCTATTTCTCCTTCAGCAGATAGAAAATGGCTATATTACCTTTCTTATCCACGGCAAACCTACAATGAGCTCTCAAAACCACCACATGCTGAGGAGAAAATACAGCCCAGGTGCCCCTGGTTATTATTAGCTGTCATATTTTTTATTCTAAGAGGTCTGTAATACTTCATTATCTGATTTTGCAGCGGTACTTTGCTGGTAACGAGTAAAATCCAGGTGAAGAAGCACAAAGGAGGGGAATTGTGCACTGGGGGAGGCGCTGCCCGGCCATCCTGGAGAGGGCTCTCCAGAGCAGCCAGCCTGGGTTCAAACTGCGGCCAACTCACCTTAACACCTGTAAATCAAATCCAAACCTGTGCCCTGGGAACCATCCACGGACTGCAGGATTTATATGAATGTGCAGGATCACATCTTTTCTTTTTCCCAATACTTCCCCATCTCTGCGACAACCTAATGATGTTCTTCATGCTGAAGTTTTCTTATCTTTGTTCCTCTTTTCCATTCTCTCTTCTTATTTTTTCCCCAAATAAGTTTTGTCCACTCTTCATATACTTTTGTCCCCTCTCACCCAATTTGCTCCTTTTGCACTTTGAATTTTATCTGCTTGTCTGACCTCAGATTATTTTTACTGCCCTTTCTACACCCTGGCATTTCGTATTGTCTTTTCCACGTCTGTCCATACTCATTTTAAGCACTAAATTGCACTTTCCCTTCTACAGCTTTTCAGTGGGATTCAAAATTGAAGAAAGAAGCAATGGCCTCAAGACATTAAAACCCATCCATTTAAACTTGATCATAGAGAAGGCTCTGCAACTCTGAAGTTCACATCTTTTTTTATGGTCTCTTTTCCCCTGGAACACCTATGCAGAGAAATACCGTGGTAGAATAAAATACCCATCATTAAACCTCAGTATGTGTGAATATGGAGGCAAGCCAAAACATAAATAGATATTTGGCTTTGGGCAAGATAGTATTTGGCATTTAATATATCAAGCAGTAATCTGCATTGTATTTATTCAGCTGAGCATTTAAGGTGCATTTGAACATGAGAGTGACAAATAGAAAGGAGTTCCACAAACTGCCATCAAACTGTGTGCTATTCTGGGCCTAGGAATTACTAAAATGAAAATACAAAGAGAACAGTGCGGGGGGTGTTTCTATAAAGGATACTTTTAGTAATACCTCTAGGGGTTTATTTGTAGCTGCAATTCTATTTCTCCCAGTGGAAAACTGCACCTCTGAGGCAGCTCTTACAAAATCTCATCCATGTGTGCTACAATAGTCTGTGTATGAGATTACTTTTCCCATTCACCTTTTCCAAAGCCTCAAATGATATCCAAAAAATTTCCACAGCTGGCTGGTAACAAGCCAGTTCAACAAACACAAAACCCACAGATCAGGCACTGACTCAGGCAAAATTCTTGTGATTGTACCTCATTTATATATTTGGAGTCATTTTTGGAGTGTTATATTGTCATTTACCTGCAGTCCAGCCCCAGTAACTGGATTTCAGCTTTGTGTGTCCCTCCCCATGATTCCAGGTGTATTAATTGCCAGACATTTACATGTTGTTTGTCATGTGTTTATCTCACTCCCTTCAGGGGACAGATGTGGAACAGCTGCTGAGGTGTACAGCCTTTTGTATGTGTGAGCAAGCAGGTTTGCATTTCTGCCTGGGATTTCAATCCTCCTCCTTCTGCAATGTAACATTTGCCATTTAGTATATTAGAGGATAATCCATGTTGTATTTGTTTAGTTGTGCAGCTTGGAACATTAAAAACTAGGAAAGTTTTTTTCTGCAACATTCTCAATCAGTTGCAGGGGCTCATTGTAGCATTTTCTGGAGATTTTTTGGCAGCAGCTGTTCCTCTGGTTTGCTTTCTGGAGCTTATTATGCATTGCAGTCAGTCCCTCAGCCCCTCTTCCATACATTTACTTGAATGAAAATGCCCAAACTGGTTTGTGTGCAGTTTTTTAACAAGTGGAGGTTGGAGTCACAGAGGCAAAAGGAAAAGAAGTGTCAATATACAAATCAGCATTGTGTTTGTCTAATGAGAAAGAAAGGAAATTGCCAGCTGACTGAAACCCCAGTCTGGCCTTGCTGGTGCTAAGGGCACCCGGATTTCTGGAATTCAGAGCTCTGCTTTGCAGGAGCCTAAAGGTCAGACCTGTTGCTGCTGAAGAGGAGCAGGCTGCTGACTGCTCACTGGGGTGTGAGACATGGATAAATTCAGGCAGCCAAGCCACAGCACTGTCCCCAGGACACTTCCACGGTCACTTCCATGACAGTGTTTGCCCCACAGGACAACTGCCCTGATGTCAGTGACTGCAACACAGCTGTGGTACTTCAGCCTCCGACTTATCCCCTCCTGCAACCCTGTTACCTGGGGAGTTTGTTAGGGCTAAGTCATGTCTTAAACCAAACACCACAACTTGCATCCACTCCATATTGAAAGTGATGTAACAACTGAGAGGAGTTTACAAAGAAACGAAGAAAAGCATAATTAAGAGCAGCACATTGTGAGAGATGACTGTGAGTGCCTGCAGTAAGGACGTGATCACTTTGCTGTTGTCATTTTTAATTGTATTTAATTTTCAAATTTAATTGTATTCTTCCTATCCTGGAATGCAAGCAAAACTTTACATTAAAATATTAACATTTCATCTGCAGCATCACCTGCTGCCTTCATCTGTTGAAGCCTGTAAGGTGATATAGCTCATTGGTCTTTGGGCAATAAAAACGCCCAAACATTTAGCAGTAAGGATCTCACAGAGGGCACAGGCACCATCTGACAGGGGCCAGAAAGCGCCGTGGGGCACGGGAGGCACCGAGGGCCCCATCTGGTGAAAGCTGCACTGTCAGCAAGCACAGAGCCCTCGCTGGTGGATGTGTTGCTGCTCAGTAACTGGTCAATGATGTTAATTACAATTAAATGTTCACTGCAGAGCTTTACGGCTCGTCTGGACAGATGAACAGGGACTTGATTAACAAGCTACGGACTAAATGGAAATATTTCTGAGGCTGATGTTTCTGAAAACTATTAATGGAGTGGAGTCAAGTAATATTTCCTGTTAGTAACTGGCAAGAGGGAAGCAGATCATACACAGCCAAATCTCCAAGGAGTACATGAGATGAAAGAGATGAATCTCCTTATCCAGCCCTGTGGTCTGTGTGTGGGTATTTACAGCAATAAATCTCTTGTCAGAAAGCTTTTGCATTCGATCTCCCAGCATCTATACTTCTGCTACAGCAGCCTTAGCCTGTATGTGAGTTTTTTGGGTATTTTTTCTTTTTCCTTTTCACAGAAGGGTCAAAAGCCGGCTCACACATCATTGTGCTGAGAGGCAACTGCTGCCAACTTCACCTTCCTCTAAGTTATGTAACACTGAGGTGATGACAAACAGGAGTTCACACTCCCCACACTCTGGCAGCTGTGTCCCTCTGTACCTTCCAGTGCCACGTTAAAAAAATGGAAGCGGAAACACAGCAGAAATAATTTTCTGAAATTCTGCTGGGCATCAGGAAACTATCTTTTAGAATAATGAACAACGTGCCACAGAATACAGGACACATCCTGCTTTGAAAAACAGCACCAAAAAGTAAGGGATGACAAGGAATATGAGAAGGGAATTAGACATCCCACTGTTCCAGCTGAAATAGGATGCAGTTGAGTAGGATGTATGGGAAAAGCTGTCTTGCAGTGTGATTTCAACAGAAGCTGAACCATCCCAATGGCTTCCCCTGTGCAAAATCCCCTCTTTATAATGATTAGTGAATCATCTACACAGGTACAAGACAGGGAGCACCTGGAGCCACCAGAGCACTTCAGGAAAGGATCTGAAAGGTGAGGCAGTGACAGCTGGAACGGAGTGACAGCTGGCAGGGCAAAGAAAGAGCAGGAGCAGAAAAAATGTAACAGGAAGGGGAGAATCAAAATCATTAAATCACTTTTACCAAGGTAACAGCTGACCAGAATCTAGACCCCAGCCAGCTCTATCACAGTGCTAAGGAAAAACTCCAGAAAAACAGCAAGCGTTACATTGAAGTGTTACAACAGGAAACAAACTTTCCTACCTCCCTCAGCTTTCCAGGAAAAGCGAGACCAAATGGAGACTATACAGAGTGAAGCAACTAAATAATCTGAAATTTGGATGAAGGAGGTGGTGGTGCTGGGGAATATGTGAAATAAATAAGTTGCAAGAAGTGAGTTTTCTTAGGCAAGATTAAAAGAAGTATCTGTTAGTTGTCCTGAAGTAGCTGCAATGTCACTGCAAGAAGAGGGAAATAAACTATTCTTCATGGCAGCTCACAGGATAATTAGAGACAATAATCTTCAGTTGACAGAGGCAAAAAACGTACAGTGCATGGAATCTTCTCCCTGAATATCATGGATTACGAAACTTAGACAAAACCTGCTTGTGGAATGTCACAGCCTTGTTTATTTGGCCTGCAAAGAATGTCATAAAATAGGCAAGCCCTCAACCTCTAATGCCTACTCTTTTTCCATACAAACTGGAGAAGGTAGAGCAGGAGTGGATCCATGTAACTGATCTCCAGGCTGTGAGGTAAATAACAACAAAACAAAAATAAAAATGCACATAAAAATGTTACAAGTGCAAATCCAAGCAGTCAAATGCTAGCAAGCATTACGATTCCTGTGTTGTTTTAAATTAGCCCACGATATGAGCAATCAAAATTCTTTGATTACATCCACGCTGATTATTATTTCAAAACACCCTCCTCGTGCTCTGAAGAGCGTCTGCTTCCTCCTTACATAATGTGATGCCTCACACCCTTCGACAGAGATGCATTTGTTCCAACCCTGCTCGGAATGCAAAGCTGCTCATTTCCAAACAGGCACTTACCAGCGTTCACACCTCTGTCTCCGACTGCTTCCCAGACATTAATGAATTCTTCTTCACAAAATCCTCCCAAGCTCAAATGAAGTGAATCTCCCACAGAATTTAAACCAGAATTTCAAGCCTACCCGGTAATTACGACTGCTCAACTTAAGCCTGATGTTGCAGAGCCTGATTCTGCCTGTGACACTGAGACATTATAATATAAAAACCTCATCCCAAATCACAGACAGCTGAACACAATCAAAACTTTGCCTGAGGACACAGGTGGCTCATCAAATATTATTTTCTATATATATGTATAATAATATTTAAAATACATAAGCACCAGTGTCTTGTAGAGCATTGGGCTAAAATAATTCACCAGCAAAAGACAGGAATCCTCTCCTAAAAAAACCGTGGATATCACACACAGACACACACGTGTGTAGCTTCACTTCTGCAATTTCAACAGTCTCAGCTGTTCCCTGAATTGGGTATGACCTGTGGGCAGTCAAATCTTTCAAAATAAAGCATATTGAATGATTAAACATGCATGCAAATGCCAATATTAAGACTTCACTTTTGAAAATGTTGGAATATATATCAATTTTTTTGAAGTGACAGCTGCATACACCAAAGTATTGTGATCTACTAAAATATTGCTACATTCAGGAAACTCTACGTGACAAGTAACAGAACAGTAATTTAACAAGGAGATTCATACATAAAAACAAACGCACAAATAAATCCTTGAACTTTCAGGAGATGCAACATTTTCACATCAGTAAACCATGTCAGACACTCAGGAATCCAAACAAGAGCTTGGCTTGGTGTAGTCAAGCGACTTCTGTTCCAATTTAAATATTTTGGTTAGAGGTCTGATTTTCTGTTGAAGGCAGTGTAATCCCTGTTGGGAATGCAGTTTGCTTGTTCTCCTCTCCTTAGGCTCAGCCAGAGGAGCTGTGCCAGCAGAAAGCATTTCCATTCTGCTGGAGGGAAACAGCCAAGAGGCTGTGCTGTGCAATTCCTGGGTCTGGAGAAGTCTGCGAGCAGAACTCTGTGCTTGTAAAACTCACAAAGCTCTAAGACTGCAAATGGTGGCTTCTCAGCAGGTAAAAAAATGCAGTGAGTTTCAAATATCCTACTATTAATAGGGTGTTCTCACTTAATATCTGTTAAATATAGATCCTTGAGTATTTTGGTTTGGAGTTTGTCGATTTGCTGTCAAATCCTAATGAATAAAAATGATCTAAACCAAACTGAAGCAGAGTCAACGAGATTATTTTTTTTTCCTTGATGGCCTTTTTCTAGACCTCTCTATGCTAAAAGTTTGCATCCTCAGTGAGCTAATTACCCATTGATTCAAAGTAAACAGGTTTTCACGTGCCAGTCTGGACACTGTCCAAAGTCCTAAATCGTGTTCCTTTGAAACACCCAGGCTGAGGCCAGCAGCAAATTTGGAAAAAGTTTTTTGTGTGCACATTAACGTGCTTGTGTGTGAAAATGAACCAACCAGCTCAAGCTAACTGGTAACCAGCAAACTCAAAAAGGTTTAGAAGTATCTAGCACAGAGAATATTCATTTCAGAAACAAGAGAGAGCCAGTGCTGCCACACTTGGAGGACTTTTGGTAGTTTTCAGTATGGTGAATCAGAAATTGATTCTCCTTCCACTGTGGGTTGACACAGCTCTGTGTGTCAATAGATAACTTTGGACAGCTTATTTAACAGCTCCGTGGCTGATCAAACACAACAAAGGAATGGTGTCAGCAAGTTGGAAGCACTCATCTCTAAAGAAAAGCTGCTCCTCAGCCCAGTGTCCACAACCTTCTACCCAAGGCAGCGATTTGCCTTCTCAACCACTGTCGCTGTTGAGCCAATGTCGAAACAAGAGGCAAACGAGAGTGATTGCCGAAAAAAGGGAATTATTTATTTAAATGCAGCTTTATATACAAAATGAACGCTTACTGGGATTGGCCACAGCCCTCCGCCCCCTGGGGCTGGTTGGCCACAGGCATTCCCGCCTGTTCCCGAGGAACTCTGAACACCTTATCTTGTTTACCATAAACAGATAGATTTTCTCACGGGAAAGAGAGTTCTGTGCTGTCACAAACCACCACGTGAGGAAGCTGCTTTATGAGCACAGAACTAAACACAACTTTTGAACTTACAGTCCAACCACTCAATCAAGGCAATTCCTAAAAAGCAAGGATGCAGCCTGGGGATAGGAACTTCTGCAGGCGTTCCTGGATAAATTTTTGGCAACAAAATCCTCTTAAAACCCAGTTTTCAGTTTCATCTGCAGCAAATCCAGCAAACTGCACAAAACTCCTAAAATTTATATACTGACTTATTTTCCTTGAAATCTCTCAAATTCCTTCAAGTGGAGAAACAAAACAAAGGGTTACTTTGGCAATGCTGTGGCCACATTTTTTTTAAATAGCAGCACTGAAATGCTAGAAAATACATTTATTGACATTTATTCATCTAGTACACCATTCTTTGACATTCTAAGCTTGTAGACCTGCACACATGTACATCCTCTCTTACTGAGGATGTGAAATGCAAGGCTGGACATCCCTGCCAGACAGCCAGTCCTAAGAATCCCTAATGACAGAGACTCCAACTTTTATATGAGTTGTGTGCTAAAGTCTCCTCAGACTTTAAAATTGTCCCTCTATTTACCAGTGTCTGCTAATTAAAATTTTTTTTCCTGTTCTTTCTTTAATAAGAATTATAATCTACCTTGCTATTTTACCAGTCTTTTATAGGAAATAAATGGGTTTTCTCTTCTAGAATAGGTTACCATGGTTCCCGCAAGTTTCACACAGGCCATGGGGTTTTTATATCTTTTATTTCTTATTAATATCTCCAGATTTTCTCCAGCTTTTCTCTGTCTTCCACCAAAAGGGGTCACATTGCAGCTGAGTTCCAGCAAGGCATGTTCACACAACTGAGAGTAACAACGAGGGCACTGACATACAAGAAACCTCAGGACAAAATACAAAATTGGAAAGTCAGGGGGTTTTTTAAAAATAACCATCCATGTAATCAGCCCTGAGAAAACAGGAGTTCCATCAGGATGATATCATCACACTGCTGATGAATTAACTGAATTGACTGAATTCATCATTTTTGTTACTCTGGGTGGTTCTGGTTAATCCAGAGCAAGAGTAATGGACCCAATGATCCTTTTGGGTCCCTTCCAACTCAACCTATTCTATGATTTAGTGTTTTTATGCTTCAGACATGGCAAGTATACAGGGGTTGTTTATCTTCTGGGAAGAAGGGAAAGAATGGCATGACAAGAGCTTATTAGAAAATTCATGGTTTACACAATTTTGCACTACTGCAATACTAAAACAGTTAAAAACCACAACAAATATGTGAGTTTCACAAGGAAAACAGATCTGGAAAACTTTGTAACATCATAATACACTATCTGTGTATAACATGAACCTTTTGTTCCTATTTTCACTTTGTTCATTTTAGAGAAAAAAAATTAAAAATCTCTCTCTCTCTCTTTTTATATATATACATACACACACACAAACAGATATTTTTAAATCCAAAATAATACAAATACATCTTAAAAAGGATGGGTCCTAAGCAGCTATTTTTTCTGTTCTGCTCTTCCACTCATGCACTGCTCCAATTCATATCAGAACCTCTCTTCAACATAATTGACCTTACAGAAGCTGGTTAGATAATAAGACAATCAGGTAATAAAATTAAAAAAAAATAAGAGACTTCAAATGGACATGAACATAATGTCCATGCATTATGGAGCCTTAAAGTCCCATTTATATTCTCACTCAGAAACAAAGTGGCCTCAATTCTCTCCAGCTTAATTGCCTTCAACTTGAAGAAAACCACTGATAGGGTGATTTAAATAATGTAGCTTTTGCCTGGACATCTGAGTTATTAAAAGGGAGGGACAAAAAAAAAAAAA
>VZTJ01003580.1:1538663-1566205 GCA_013397795.1 Orthonyx spaldingii
CAAACAAACAAACTCCCAGCAGACTTAACTGTTTCTTATGGTATTTTAAAGCTGCTGTTGAACTCTGTTCTTACATAGAAGGCAAAATTCAAAGTGTCTTCTCACCCCTTGCTTCCTCCTATCTTCAGAAATTTTAGACTGAGGCAAATTTCCCTACTGTGTTTCAGAAAATGGCGTTATATATTTTTAATTATCATTACTATTTTCATACTGTGGCTTTGATTTGAGCCACAGAAAAATCTGAAGTTATAATCTGTAGAATCAGAACAAGTCCACAGAATAATATTTTTATACTTTATCCTCAGAACAAATTTCTGAGATGATGAAGTGGACAACTTCAGCTGTTAATTCTTCACTTGTTTCCCCTGTTCCCCTTTGTGAATCACAGAGGTATCAACTGATTGCTATTACAGACTTAAAATGCAACAGTAATTTTTTTTTTTTTTGCTGTTGTGCATTTGTTTGTTTTTTTCCTGACTCACTAGCATTAGCAAGAAATGGTACATAACACCACAACACATTAATAGCTGTTGTTCTTCAAACATCATCATAACACAATCTCTTCTTGTATGCATTTACAAATGTTGTGTGAAAGAAATGAGCGGAGCCTGTGGGTTTTTCTTGTATTTCTACACCATAGCAGAAGGAAAAGCCGATTAAAAGATTTATTCAAATATTTACATGACACACACTGGTGCAGTATTAAAATGTGAGCTTTCTCCTTTTACAAATCTCTTTAGCAGTTAAGTCTTTTCTCCCCATTGTTCCTAATACAACTTTTAAATGGCAGTCACAAGTTTCAATGACTTCAGCCTGTAATTGTGCATCCCCTCCAAGTCTTTTCTTCCTCCTTCTCCTCTTCTCCCCCTCAATCCACCTTCTCCTTATATTGACCTGCAAGGTGCACTGGCAGCCCAGAAAGCCCCCAGGTCCTGGCTGCTTCACAACAAGAGTGGAGACGTCAAGGAAGAGAATTCTGCCCCTCCAGTGAGACTCCACCTGCAGAGCTGCCTCCAGCCCTGGGATCCTCGGCACAGGAAGGAGGTAGAGCTGCTCCAGTGAGTCCAGAGGAGGTCATAAAGATGCTCCAAGGGCTGCAGCCCCTCTGCTCTGGAGCCAGGCTCCAGGGAGAACTGGGGGTGTTCAGCATGGAAAAGGGAAGGCTCTGGGGAGACCTTACAGCTCCTGCCAGTGTCTAAAGGGGCTGCAGGAGAGCTGGAGAGGGACCTGGGACAAGGGATGGAGGGACAGGATAAGGGGGATGGCTTCAAACTGAAGGAGGGCAGGTTTAAATGGGATATTGGGAAGAAATTTGTGCCTGTGAGGAGCTGAGGCCATGGCACAGACTACTCAGAAAAGCTGTGGATGCCTCGTACCTGGAAATGTTCACGGCCAAGTTGAACAGGGCTTGGAGCAATCTGGGATAGTGGAAGGTGTCCCTGCCCATGGCAGGGGATGGAACTGGATGAGTTTTAAGGTCCATTCCAACCCAAACCATTCTGGAATTCTATGATTCTATGGAGGTTCACTTGGGAGGTGTCTAAACCAATTCCTCACTCCCAGTAATGCTCCACACATCCTTCCACACTCCAGACTGCTCTGCACATCCCCCCTTTGCAATGTCGCCCTGAGTAACCTCTATCCACACATCTCCTTATGTTTGGAACAGTTTGGTCAGTGAATGCTACATCAATACTCTCCACATTTCAAACATTCTCCTTAAAGTTCATATTTTTCCATAAGCCTGGGAAATACAGTAGAAATTTCTGGCTGGCATCCCAAACAGCATCACAGCCATTGGTGCAAGCTGCACATTTCTGGAACCAGGAGTGACCACGAGGCTGCAGCCTTATCTGCTATTCCTGCCTTTCCCTATTTCCTGGCATTCCCAAAGAAATCAGAAAATGGGTATGAGGAGAAATGAAGTCACCCTGGTATTTATATTACTCCATGCGTGTCAGATGTCTGAGCGGTAAGATCAGGGCTGAAGTGCTCCTGTTGGGAGGGAACTGCAGCACATCCCCCTGCTCCAAGGAATTTTTCCTTTGTAAAATGGTGCTGTACATTCCATTCCCCATGGCCATTGTGGTGCAGTGGAAGGCAACAACTTACCTTGAACACCGGAGGCAATTAAGTAGACACATTTACAGAATAAATACGTAGATGTACACAGTTAGCATTCCACAATATTAATTCCTAATGTTCCTGAATGCATTCAAATATCACATAGCTTGAACAACAGGAATTTTATGCTTCCTATTAAATAGAAAAAGATGCAGAGCCATTAAAAAAAAAAAAAATCCAAACAAACGCTCTGTGTATAAACATTTAGCTGGTTGTGGCAGAGCTGGGAGAGAACCTAAATCTGATCCATCCTCTTGTGAGTTTTAAATGTGTTACCTTCCCTATCACCAATGTCCGGCGATCAAAGTCTCATGAATATGCCAACGGAATACTGGTTGGAATACTTTGAAATACTTTGAAAAAACATTCCCCACGAGCACAGCAGGCCCATATTGAGGATCTCAGCTAGAGATAAACCCATTCAAACACGCTGGTATTTGTTTCACGTTGACAGTCAGCAGTACCATCATCAATTTTACACCAATTCCATGGACCAGCAAAAGTAATCGTTTCTGTTCCTTGACCGCTGAAGAAAAGAAGTACCGTATTAAAATTTATCAAAGCTATGAACTGCAGACATATGGAGCAAACATCTTAGTTCAAAGGTATTTGATAGATAATATATTATTGTAAAACAATTTATTCTCCCTCTCTGTTGCCAATTGCCACTTTATTTCCTACTACCGCTGTCCCACTTTTTCCTTCAATCCATGTTTCACTGCCAAGTCTGGGCTCTGAAGTGTTCCCAGTGATCACTGGAGAACATCCCCTGTCCCTGGAAATGCTCTCCTTAACACACCTCTGACACTCACACTGTGCTACTCTTAGTTATAATTAGGTGATGTAACAGATGAGTATCAACACTGCAAAACTCCTAACTGGATAAGTTACCAGTTCATTGGGGGAGGGAGGTTTTTTTCTGGTGGGTGTGCATTAGACCTCGTCTGGAATAACCAAAATATCACAGTTCAGATTGATAAAGTGCTGAAATCCTGCCAAAGTAACAGGCTTAGATTAGAAACCAACCAAAGTCAAGAGCTGCATGAAGAACAGAATCTTTCTTCTCTCAATTTCAAATTCAGTTTTATGAGAATAAACTTTTAATAAAAGTGCTTTCACTCTATGTGATATAAAAGAAGCTGAGTAGCTCAAGTTCCATTGTAAGCTCATAGGAGAATACATCAAACCATCACCACTAAACATCTAACAGAACTTGCAGGCACAGAGAAGTAAAATTGACCACACTCAGAAGGGATATTCTTGAGCGCAGCAAGGGGAACCATTTGGAATGAGCGAGTTTTCTACCGTGCCTTGGTTGTTTTATGGATAAAAGCAGAATTTCTGGTTCATGACACAACTAAACTCACAACACACGGACGTGAACATGCAAGAATAGCCGGGCTTGACCCTGGGCTAACAGGAAGTTTATCACAGACATAAAGGCTTGAATCACACTCTGAATTTCTTAGCATAGGAAATGGTCTCCCCTCTGCAAGCAGCAACTCGCTCATCCGGAGCTCAACATGCAATACGGCTTTATGGATGCTTTTGAGATTTTTTTTTTAAATAAAATAAACCCACCAACCTACCCAGACAGCAATATCACGCTAATTCTTTGACACCAAAATAAGTCTCAACTACTGTCAGTGTGAAAGAGTTAAAAGAAAAAAAAAAGAAAGAAAAAAAAAAAGACCAAAAGAAAGGATCAGAAAATTTTTAAACAGCCAGAAGGCTTTTTGATTACCTGTTTGCATTCTGTATCAAAACCCAGTCAAAAACTATCAGAACTAATATATAAGCTGGAGTTTAGCAATTAAAATATATGTTAGGTATCCAATTAACAGAACAACATATGTCAGATAATTACTAAAACTGCCACTAAAAACAGAAATGAAACCACTGCTGAACTGCAAAACACATATTCTGAGAAAACTTTCCAACCAGTGTTTGCACTATGAAATAAACGGGTATTGCTTAATAAGAATCACACTGTAAAATACCATAATCACTTGTGGCCTTTCCCACAGGCCGGTACTTCCATCTCCCTGGAACAGCCACCCTTCACCTTGCACAGGGCACTGAACAGACAACTCTGAGCAAGAATGGTTTGAAGCCAGCAGGTAACAATTGAAGGAAAACAGTCCCTCCTTTTTCTGTCCCACCCCTCCTCACAGAACCAAAGGCTTGGGCACAATCCCTCCATCCCTGACAGATAAGATTAGCTAATGACAAGCTTTGGATTCATCCAGAAAATCCAGCAAAGAATATACAAGCAAACACACACAAAAAAAGGCTGCTGTCAGCAAATTTGAAAGCTTCAAGTTCTTTCAGATCAGAACTTGCAGAAAATCAATTTCTACATGAATTTTTATTTTTTCTTTCAAAACAGCTCTGCAGTCAGATCGACCCAAGCTTACCATCTGCTGCAGAGAGAAATACAGCTATACTCAAGATTACATTATCAAACTTTGTAAACTTTACATGCAAGCTGTTCCTGTCAGAATTGAAGTCATTGTGATAATGCATCTTAATATTCGGTCAGGCTTTAAATAAAGACTGACAAAAGTCCACATATGGATGACAAGCTGTTCTACAGTAAATATTTTTGTATTTATTGAGAAGGGGCTTATGGCAGTTTAGGACATACTCCATAAGGCATTTTGGTCTGAACCACTTACTGAGTAATAAAACCAAGATAAAATCCCTGTTCAAAACTTCTCATCAAAGTTTAGTTTTTAAGTTAACTTGTTCCTATTCCTATTTAGTTATGCTTTTACATCATTATTGCTTGAAAACTTTTCCCAGCTGGTGGGTGTTAAAGAATGGAAGATATTTAGTATCCTGTATTTTAAGCAAGGCTTAATTCCCACCTGACACCAATTGTAGCAATCTACGGAACAGAAAAAGCAAACACAATGCAATTTTACCATTATAGCGGACCCTCTAAAGCACAGTAAAAATTCTTCCAATTTTTTTTGTGTAAATAAACGTGTTAAACTCATTTCCAATATTCCTGTAAATGAGGGGATACAGCATAAAAATCCTCAAAAATTCCTTTTCCACAAACTCCAGTTAGAAACACAACTTACAGAAAAGCAAACGCAAAAGCAAATGTTGTTACAAGTAGGGATTAAATTGCTTTTTCAGTTTTGATTCCATTTTGAGAAGGTACAAGGCACATGCTGCAATTCATATTGCAATTAACAGTTAACTATTTGCTCCAAGATCATTACACATCACTGCTGTATTATAGCAACTGTGCAAGGAACTCAATACAGCAAGGGAAAAATAGTTTTTAGAACACCTGCATGAAACAGACACATTATGTGCAGTCACAGACAAGCGTGCCTCATGTAAAATAAATCTTAATGCAAAGAAATAACCTTACCCTGATGTTGGATCAACAGCTATGGCCTTGGGGTTGTTGAGGTCCAGCTCGATGAGGGTCACACACACGGAGCCGTTCTGGTTGCACACAAAGATCCTGTCACTGACGTGATCCACGAAGTAAAAATTCCCCGTCATCCAGTCAATGGCTATTTGCTGTACATCTGCCAAAAAACCAAAAAAAACAAAAAAAAAAAAAGAAAAGAAAAGAAAGAAAGAGAAGCTCAGGAGTGCAGTTTAAATCCAAGTAAGTGACTGCTGGCTGCTCTGCCAGCAGATGCTCCACTCGCTTAAGGAGCTCCAGCTGCTTTACATCCATTATTGGTGTCTAATAAGGAACCCAATTCTCCATACACAAATAGGGGTTGGGGAGAATGATTTTTTTCCTTTTTTAGTACAGACATCTGACTGCAACTTCAGTGGTGTGAAAGGTACACATTTGTTTGGAGCTCTGTTAAATATTTTTAGGTCTGTCATTGTGGGTTTTGTTTACGGTATCCTCAGAAGCAACTCCACTGAATGCTGGTGCACCTGTGAAGCAGGGCTGAAATACGGACAGTACCAGATTGCTGGGGGAAGGCAGCCCTGAAGCCACTCAAACTCTGAATTTAGTGTTCTAGGATGTTTGTTACACCATGGGGGATGGGACATTGGTAAAGGATAAAAGAGTTTGTTGGTTATATTTGAAGGGGACTAAAAGCAGACCAGAAATACTTCACGGAAATAAAAAATATATGATATCCATGTCTAAACCCACTGTATGTGTGCATTCATTTTAATTTAAAATACTTTCCTCTTGTAGTTCTGAGGTTTCTGGATGATGCCAGATTTCTGGTAATTGCCACAAGAAGTAGCATTCAAGTAACTGTCAGTGTGATGCTTATGTAGAGACATTTATTAACAACCAAGTTTTCCTTCTCAGGACACTGTGGCAGCTTCACAGCCCCCTAACACAGCTGCTCAGTCAGTTCTTACCCTCATGGGATCCTGGAACCACACTCTAGAAATGCCTTATAAATCCTGCATTTTTCTTATAAGTCAACTGACCTGTCCATACACAGTCTTACTGATAAAGTAAGCAAAAGTATAAAGAAATGCAAAGAACATAACTTTATCATGTTTGTTTAACTAAGATTTATTTTCTTCCTCTTCTTGTTGATAACAATGTATCGATAGCACTCGGTAAGGCAGAATTAGTTATTCTTTAATTAAGAATAACTCAATAGAAAAATATTTCTTCCTAAATGTTTTCAATGTTCAAAATTAACTTTTTTTTTTTTATTTAAAAAGCAGGCATTCATTATATTACAGTGGTTTTAAAACAGTGCTAATATAAACTGAGATTGCCATGATGAGAGAAGCCAGATGTGATAACATATCATTGCACTAAGTAGTTTTTTAGGGTTTTTCTTACTTTCAGTTTTCTGTATGTTCATCATCCTTCAGATGTGGGATTTTCAGGTTTACTTTCCACAATAAAAAAAACCAAAACCAAAACCAAACAAAAAAAACCAAAAAACCAAAAAAACACCAAAAAAAAAAAACCCAAAAAAAAACCAACAAAAAAAACCAAACCAAATCAAAACAAAAAAAAAAAAAAAACCGAAAAAAAAAACAAAAAAAAACCCACAAAAAACCAAAAAAAAAAACCAACCCAACAAAAAAACCCAAAAAAACCCAAAAAAACCCAAANAAAAAAAAAAAAAAAAACCAAAAAAAACCAAAACCAAACAACAAAACAAAACAAAAAAAAAAAAAAAAAAACCCCAAAAACAAAACCCAAAAAAACCCGAAACTGTTGCTGCCATCACATCCACGCTGAACTGGAGAGAAATAAGTAAATTTGACTGAGCAAAAATTGTATTCATTGAGTTTTTGAGGATAACTCAGGAATTATGAGCATTGTACATGCTTAAAGCAGACACGGAGGCTCATTTGTTGTCCTTCAAAGTGCAGGTAATTAAACAAGATTTACTCAATGAAATACCAGGAACACCAACTGCATCCCACCTCAGCCACCCCATCACCCAGTTCTGCTGTCTTCTGGCTCTCCCATTCCTGCCCTTCCACCCCACATTTTCCTTTTAATTCAAAGTGAATATTGTGCCTGATAGGTCCCATTACAAAGATGTGCTGAGCCAGAATGAAGAAATGCTCCATTCAGCCCAATATCCAAACTCCAGAGGAGGCCAATGTCAGGTGCACTGTGAGATATGTGAGCACTGGTACATTAGAGACAATAGGAAGAAAACACTGTTTTATATAATCTCCTTTTCCAAGCAAAATATGCTTTTAAAAATGCCAGAAGAAAACTTTGTGCCTCTGGAATTCAGTAATAGTTAAAGCATTTTCAATGTGTCTGCTTACCATTTTCTCAAGTTGGATTCATGGAATGAAAAATTTACGGTTTACTGATTCAGGGAGACTTTTGAAAATTGCAGATAAACTTCTATGTAATAGTAGTATTTCAGAAAATATCGTTTAAACAGGACAAAAGGTACAAAAGGGATCCAATTTCAAACATTTGTAGAAATAAAAGTAGTAATTAAATTCCTGCAATGGGAGCTCTTGGAGATTGCTGTACATTGGGAAGTGGATGAAAAGGAACAAGGTTAAGTAGCAGCCTGTTGGAGGAGGGTATGATTTTCTTCTTATTGTGTGAAAAATGTACCTATTTTTAGATAAATGTGATATCTACGTGAAAGGCACATCACACACTGGTTATTGGATTTGTTAACATAACAGTGCTTACAGCTCTAAAATGTTTGCTCTGATCTTTCCATAGGTTTTTGGTAAAATATCACAAGAAATTGCCCCAAACAGTTTGGGGTTTTTATGGAAACCAAGAATAATGAATTTAAGGTCACAGTAGGGATAACCATTTGCATTAGGTAGTTAAAAGTGAGCTCAAGCATCCAGGAAAACGGAGACATCCACAAGCAATAACACACCATACCCTTCGTGTCAGAAAGCACTGGTAGCTCTTAATGCTTTATCAATTAACACTTTAACACTTAACATTTTAACAATTTATCCAGATTCCCTACCCAGCAGGATGCCTTTGGGAAGGGCATGGAGCTCCCAGAAGCACAGGACCTTGGAGAGACTTGGGCTCATTCCAACTGCATTCCCTGTAAAGTTGTTCTTTCCACATCTCAAGACTTTTATCATAGAGTTTCCACAAGAAGCACCACGTTAATTCACAGTAATTTTCTTCTTCAAAAGAACAGACTTCCTCAGAGAGACGTCCTGCTGTGCAAAGAACAGCTCCCTCAACACCAGACCATCACTGTCATTAGGAATTAACCTCGACCCTGAGCACACAGGGGCATTTGTGTGTTGTAGATCCCATTGATCTGGTTGGGTTTTGTCTCTGTTCCATGCCCTCGGCATTGGACTCATCCACCTTCTCACAAGAGAAGTTTGTGAAGAATTGTCCAAGTCCACTCCCTCACCACATAAAATTCTACATGAGAAATCCCCGCAGTTAGCACACAATGGGTTCTTTGAATCCCATTTTAATCTTCATGGTTTGCTGGCAGCTCTGCATTGAGCTGCTGGGAATGGCTCTGCAGTTATCACACGAGTTGCATGCACTGGAAACCACAGAGAAAAGGCTGTGCTTCAACTGGGGACTTTTAAAAAATATATTTATAACTTCTGGTACTCAAGAAGTTACTGAATTCATTTCATGCCTATTTCTGCATTCATATAAAACCCCACCACGTGCAGATGTCTAGTCCACTCACATCTTTAAAGTAATTAATCTTTTTTTTCCTTTCATTCACACGGTTTCAGAAGTCTCAAAAAAGAAATGTTTCCCCTTGAAAACACACATATTTATTCTGAGCAATCTTCTATATAGTTTTGAGGGCTTTTCCTATATTATTAACAGTTTCCCTGGGGCATTTCTGCCAAATGTGAATATCTTTCCTTTATTACTTTCTAAAAACTAGGATTTCCTCTTAAGGACTTAATAAAGAATAGTTAAGACAGCATACAGGTTAAATTCTGCTCTACTTAATGACATTATGTAGACCGTGGGCACAGGAAAATGTGTCTGGAAACGAACTTTTCCTATTTCTGTTAAACACACAGATATCATTAGACCTTTAGAGAAAATAATAATTTCATATGAGAGTGGCTAAATCTTCAAAGGGTCCTGGAAATATATGTCTGATGGCCAAACCACAGTTTATGGAAATCAGAGAAAAACAGAATGGCTGTCTTCCTTCACTTTGATTTTCCAACATATACCTTGTCCTGTATGGATTACTACGTTTATTTCCATTTCACATCAAGACTTGCACAAGACTTCAGATCTCCAGCAGAAGAGAGGGAAAGGCAGTGACATATTCTTCTATTTCTGTTCCTGCTGTAATCAAGGATTCTGCCCTTGCACTGTCTATTAAAATCAGTATTATATTAACAGATTTCATTTTTCGCAGATGTAGAAACCAAAATTTGCAAGCTTTTTCCTGTTAAATGCTTCAGAATAAACATTCCTTATTTTTAACATCAGAACTGATCTGAGCAAACTACTCAGTGGAATTCTTGAGTTGTTGGAGGGTTTTTGAGAAACTTCTGAGTGAACTGGGGAATGATTTTGGATGAAATATAATTAAAATTAAAAATATTTACTGAATTCTCCGTATGTCTCTTGTCAATAATGAAAGAGAGAGATGATTTCTCACTATTTTAAGGGAAAGAACTTAGCTTCTACTGCCTTATATAGTAAATTTTTCCTTGTTCTGCATACTACTGCAATGAGGACTTCCTCATATATGCATATATAAACCAGTATTGATTTCATGTTTAGATTTTCCCCACATTAAAGTATATTTGTAACATATATCCGAAAATGCTTAAAACAATCTTTTTTTTTTTGGACACAAAAATGCTGGGTTTTTTTTGTTTTGTTTTGTTTTTTTTTTTTCCTTTTTCAAAGATTGATCTTAAAGGAACAATTATTTTGATTTACTTTTTTTTCCTCTATAACCCACATATCTCCCTTTCTGAATGCAATGTCCAAACTGGCATGGCCAGACTTGCTTAGTTTAATTTTTTATCTACTTAGAAAGAAAAAAAAGAGATTAAAGATATGCATTCATAAAGGTACAAACAAATTTTATTGCAAAGAAAAGCAGAAAGACACTTGGGAATAGACTTTTTGTCTCCACTGAGTGAAAAACCAAGTTTTGAACAAGACAAGGAGCACCAATTCTTTTTTGTTGTTGTTGTTGTTGTTTTTCCTACAATAGCCAGTGACGGTGAGAGCAGGTAAGTAGTGTTAAACACAGAAATGACAAGCTGGGAAACCTTGCAGCAGCACTGCCTTTGCTGTGCCTCTCCTCTGACATAAATGTTCCTAATTAGCAGCCCAGACAGCCCTATCCTGACACTGTGGCTTGGGAAAGTGAAGCTGGAATGGATTTTTTCTGTGCCACTTTTACTACCAGCAATTTTCCATGATCTGTCTGCAACTCCACTTAAAAAATATGATTTTTTATTAAGGATGTCACCATTCAATAAGTCAGACATGCTGGTGTCTCAACTTCTAACAGCCATGTCCACAGTGATTATTATATAAGTTGAAAAACGAAAAATCAAGTGAAAAATATCCATCCATCTTTCTCAAATGGCTCACCCTCAAATATCTGATTCCTCTGAATTAAATCAGGCTTCACTCTTCGTTAGAATCACAATGCAGAACCTAAAATATGCTAAATTTAAATAAGCACTTTAAAGCATCCAGACTTCAAGTTCCTCAAAAGAAGAGAAAGCTTTTCCTTTTCTTTGCGGAGTAAAATCATTTAAATTTCAATCAATTTAGTTACTGACAAAAATATCGTTGGCTTTCTTTCAACCCTAGAGCACATTCTAATATACTGCATTAAAAACCTATAAATGTGAACACTGAGACAATAGCTGTTTCCCCAAGCTAAAGAATTTTCAAAAATATAAGAATAATCTAAATATTATGAATACTTAATGAAAGCATCCTGATAGCTCAGAAAGACACAAAGTCTCTCAGAGACGTGGTCGATTCAGGCACTCTGAGATTCAGGCATTCAGCTTCCAACCAGGTACAGAACAGAACAAATCAGGACATTTGGTGAGGAACTGGGACAGGCTGTGGCTGCTCCTGGATTCCTGGAAGTGTCCAAGGCCAGGCTGGACGGGGCTTGGAGCCACCTGGGATGGTGGAAGGTGTCCCTGCCCATGGCAGGGGAATGAGATGATCTTAGAGGTCTCTTTCAACCCAAACCATTCTGTGATTCCATGACTCTGCACTGGCTGAGGTCAATGAATACTGAGCAGGTACTGAGAGAGAAATGTGAAAGTGTGGGGTTAATAAACTTCCTCCTCCCACTGGGAATCCAATAAAACAATATTGACAACAATGACAACAACAATAACAACAATCATCAACAAATCCTCTTCTAACAGATTCCTTTACAGAGCACTCAGAGGAAATCTGCTGATACCCCAAGTTGGTTTGTGTCTTTCCCAGGGATTTTACAGCAGGGTAGCAGAATCTGGTCCTAAATTCTTAAGCATATTCCTTCTTTTATTTTTCTTATTGAATGATTCTGTCAGGAAATGCATCAAGTTTCTGGAATGAGTAAGATGAATGAAATTTCTGTTAGCTGGTCCTGCATCACAGAGCTGGCTGTGATGCCAACAGGTTAAACGAGACAGGGAAAAGTGTGAAACAATTAACCAAGGGCCTTGTGAGTGGCCCTGTCTTACAATCCTGACTGCTAGGACTTTTATAGGGAGTGAATTTTGTGACATCAATCTCATGTCAGAAATAAGTAAGAACAGTTGAAAACCATAACATCCCTAATTTCTGCATTACTGAGTTCCTAACACGTTGCCCAGTGGTTGCAAACCCGTAATGGGGTCCCAGTGGCCCGTGTACATGCTGAACAATAAAGACAGATTTATAGAGGTACATAGCTATAACACTCTTATTTTTTTTCTTTTCAGCTGCACATTCAAAAGCTTCTTATAAATCTAGCGAGACTGTAAATCAAACCCAGTTATTTACTTCAAAGCAGTTAAGTCACCCACTGTTAAAATTAAAGCATAATTCAGCTGCAACAGGCGTCCCACCAGGCACGAGGCCTCGGAGAGCTGCTGTGGGGACATGGCACAGGCTGTGACATTCCCTGCCTTCAACCACCCCCAGTAAAGCCAGAAATCCACCACCTTCCACCTCCCCAGGACTGCCCCTTCAAACCATCATCACACCACAACAAAGCCACTTAAACGTTTTCCCACAGAGCGGGTAAGCAGCAGATTATTACAATGTAAAGAGATGGCAATAATTCTATGGAGTTACTATCACAAAGTATTTAAGGGAAATGACTTCCAGAGAAAGTCTGAACAGTTTAACACCAGAGGTAAGAACAGTGCTTCAAGAAATGCTTTTGGGGGAAAATTTAGAACTGAATTATCTCTGACAACTCTTAAAGAATGGGTTAGGCCACAAGGGAAACTCACAGTGCACATTTTTTGTAGAAGGCAACATTTGTCAGAGAACACTCATTCACAGAATCCAAAAATGCTGTAGGTTCTTGCAGATACAATGCAGGTCCTAATTTTGTAGAATAATTTCATTTGGAGCCCACTCTAGTTGCTGTTAGCAATATATGGTCCAGACAATAGGAAATGCAGGACATGCCATGGCCCACTGCTGTAAATCAACCTGTTTCTTTTCCCCTAAGAACATTTTCACATTGATTTTAATCAGAAGGTAATACTGACCATAGAGTATTTAATTCTGTTATATAGACACATTCATCACATTGGGCACAAAAGTCTTTGTCTTCATCTCAAACATGGGGATATGGGGAAAAGAGAACACATTACACTTTCAAAAAACAAAATCAAAAACAAAACCAAAAACCAACCAAAAACCATACTGCTAAAATAAATAGAACTTGCTTTTAATATAAGAAAAACCTGTGTATGGAGTCCATTTAGAATCCAGTTTGAGATCTGCAACTTAGACAATACTAGAGAATCTAAAAATACTCTCAATAACAAAAAAAAATAAAAATACGACCTGCACAGTTAGCAAACATATACCTCATTTCTTTACATAATATTTTAGGAACAAAACCCTATCATGTACTTTTCTAGATGAAATGGTCTCTTTTTAAGGGTTGCTAAGGAAAGAAGAAGAAACTACTTCATATATTAAGGACATTAAGTTTTTTTTTCATCTTCTCCTTTCCTTCTAACAGAGGGATCCTCATACCATGCCATCAGCAGGCTGCTACTTGTGCAAGACTCTGAAACCACTGCACAGCTCCTACAAAAGTTGTTTGAGCAAAACAAACAAATAAAACCCTTCCTGTCTGCTAATGCTGCCAATTGACTGCAACAAATTCATGTCATGTAAACATTATCTCATCCTCCCTTTCTCCCTCTCTGTCCTTTCCTCTTCTTTTCAGCCATTTATTACATATTTTCAATATCAAAAGAGTAGCCTTTGAGGAGAAGGCTGTTATTCATTACATGTGACCTGACCAACGAAGCAGACAACTGCCCAGACTTAAAACATTGACATTGTTACTGCAGTTAAAAATAAATAACAAATTCTTGCTAACTTATTTCCAGTAATGCAAGAAATAAAAATAAAACACGGCTTTAGATTAATACATAAATTATTTTTTCTACCCATTTCCAACCAGACATCAGGACACTGCTTTTTTGCTGTTGTTTATTTATTTCTATCATCATCACAATAGTGCTGCTATTGGTCTACCTGAGCACTATCTTAAACCAGAATGGCACCATAGATCCCATTAAAAGTCTCATAAATCACCCAAATAGCTAGGGCTTCCAGAAACATGGCTCAAACTCAATGTGCTTATATCTGCAGAACCTGACCTTTGCTTTCAGAAGGCTTCCAGCCCTTCCCAAAACTGGCCACTCCAGGAAGATGTGAGCCCACAATCCCAGCTCTTCACAACCACAGAAGTCCCAGGTACCTTGTGCCGGCCACTCCCACCTTGTGCATCCCCCATCATTGCAGCATTTCAGGTTTTAAACCTCAAAGCGTCTGTTGTCCTCTATTTAGAGGGGAAAAGACAAGATTACTTGCTAAATGTCATCCTGCACATCTTGGAAAAACACTGCTCTCCTGACCCACCAGCATGTTGCCTTTCTTCCCAAATCACTGCTCCTTTCATGTAAAAAGAAACTGTCCCAACCCTTGCAAAGCAGTGCAGAGGAGAGACAGGAACATGCACTGCACCCTCCTCCAGGTCCCCTTCTCCTCCTCCTGGCAATAATTTCTGCCTATAACACTTTTTGCCTCCCCTGATGTGAAATCAGTTCAGTGCTGAGTGATGCCAGAGGCAGCACAGGACAGGAGCAGGGAGGGGAGCAGGGCACAGCTCCAGGGGCTCCCCACACCCAGGCCCCTCCAGCCAGCAGCAGCTCTGCTCTGCAGAACGTGCATCACAGACTGACATAAAACACATTTTCTCATTACTTCATCATACCTGAGTTGCCTTTTCCCAGTGGGTTTGTTTCTGAAGGTAATGCAGTGGTTATGACTGTTTAAAACAAATCTGAATTGTGCAAACAGCTGTACAGACTCAATGACTAAACAATATCATCTCCAAAGAGTCTTAAGAGGAAAATATATATATTTTCAGTATATGCACAACTAGAAGAGAAAAGGCACGGAGAGAAAAGGCACTAATCTTTTAAAACACATTATACTTATCTCCATATAAATAAATATAAAAATACTCCCCCATATTAAAAAAAGGGATCATATATTTAAGCAAAATAGCAATAAATGGCATTCAAGACAAGCCCAAAAGTGCCAAAAAGAGGAAGAGTGCCCTGAACTGCCAGCTGTGGCACAGATCCCCACACACTCCTCAGTCAGCTCATTATTTTTGCTTACCCAGTGTGACAGAAATGTTACAGAATTACACATGCACAGAGTCCCCACACTTTGTCCCCAGCTCAGAACTGTCACAGGGAATGCCTGGCCCAGCACACGGAGTGGCAGCTGTTGGGTGACATCCTGATAACACTCAGGGCAGCAATTTCACGCAAGCAAAGTGACCCTTTGCATATCCTGTCCTTCTCATTTAATTGCTTACAATGGTTCCAATATGTCTTTTCCAGAACAACGAAAATCTTAAGCCTGACTTTAGCAAAAATGATCTACCCCAGTTAGAACATCTGTTGCATGTAATTTTTCAATTTTAGAAACGTGCTTCACTCAAACTTTAAAAATGTGCAAGCCAACACAAGATTTTCTTTTATTCAACTCAACTGACAAATAGTGAAAAGGACAAAATTTGTTCTTACATTTTATTCCATTTGTGATGCTGACACAATCCATAAGGTTTTCAGCATTTCAAGTTCTACTCCAAAGCTGAAGTCAAAAGAAAGTTCTGAATAAAATTTTCTTTATTCTAAATAGAACTCCACAATTTTTTGTATTGAGAACAAAGCCAATATTTGCCTGGACTCATTGAGCCAGTCATTGCTTCTGCCAGTCAGAGTAGCTAAAAACTGAAGACAGCAATCCTATATTAAATCCCCAAATCAGATGGTGGTTTTAATTTGTCATGTCCATCACAATCTAAATAATAATCACAACTTTGCAAAATATGCAATTCATCTTTCTGTAAGGGCTCCTGATAAAGTGATAAATAAAGGACAAGCCCTTCGTTTATTCTGACACACACAAACTTTTTGGTGTGTCTCTGTCACAGACTCCAGCACAGAAATACCCAGGCAATTGTGAATACAGAAAACAGACCAGAAAAGAGCCTAAGGTGCTCTAGCAACTGGTTTTAATTTTATCAGATACGTAGCTTCTGATTCCAGATTTATTTCCATTAATACAATTACTCATTATTATTCATTTCAGAAATGCATGCTCTCTATTTCCTCATTTCCCTGCAGTAGAACAAAGCATCAGATCAAAACGTGAGTTGCAAAACACAGCAACTTCCAGGGGCCACAAGGTTGATCAAGTTTGTCACAATATTTGTGATTTTAGTCTATGACTCTTTTCATTGCATAAGACATGCAAACAGATTCTTTTTTTTTTTTTTTTTTTTTAAATTATGACATGATTTTAAAGCTAAAAAACCCCAANTTCCTGCTGCTTCCCCAGGATACAGAGCAGGTGGAATGTGTGGTTCAGTTGTGCCATTCCCTGTGGGTCAGTTCCCTGCAGACTCAGATCTCTGGGTGGCACAGACAGCACAGAGAATTCCTGACACTGCTCAGCCTCACCGCTGACAAAACTGTTCCCTCACAGCTTCAGCCACTGATAAATCTCTGTCTGGGCTGGACTTTGGTCTGTAATTGCTCAAGTGCTTCGTTTTTTATATCTAAACAGGGTTCCAGTTATGATGTTGGATGTAAACAAACCGTATTTTGGAGTTTATAGTTTTTATGTCCCCTTTGCTCCTATAAAGGCAAAAGTACCTTCAAAGAAGACACAGACTTTTTAAAGTTTTCTGCAATGTTGATCTGTGCCTCAGGAAAAATCTTTAGGAGGTAGAAGAACTCATTTAATGACACAATCCAAGGTGCATTATGGGAAAAAAAAAAAAAAAGCCCCAAAAAAAGAATTCTTGACTTCCTCAGTTGACTTTAGTGGAGTGTTTTAGGTTTTTTGTGAAGTCTGAATTAAATATATGCATTAATGAATTAGTATCTTGAAGGATGTGGCAAATTTTCTGTCAATTAGTCTAACCAAAGCAAACTTGCTTAGCATCATGAGTGAGATGCATTTACAAAGGTATTTTACCACTCAAGAAAACAACCACTGGCTAAATCGTAAGAGACCTGAAATTTATAAACACAATAATAAAGTACCAGCAGAAAGCAAATAAAGTCATGCATATGTAACTAGCATATTGAAATATACTGAAATATTAATGAGATATTTTGATGCCATTAAAGAAAGTTTCTAAGACTGTACCTGAAGCCTCAGGTTCATAAACAACTTTACTGAAATGGGCAGGCTACAGCTGTTTGTCTCCTAATTATCTTCTCTATCTTTTCCTTGGAAGAAAGGCAGAGAACAAGCTCCTGTGAACACTGAGGAAATGTGGAATAACTCCAAGAATAGTTCCAGTGGCTACCAAGTAAAATACAAAATGAAGCCAACGTGGTGCATAGAGATTTAAAAGTTTTATGGAAAAATGTGAATCTAATCCCATAAAACATGCAATACGTAATTCCACATCTCAAGAAAAAAAAAAAATAAATTACTTGTGAATTTGTTTTTTTCTTTAACCAAAACTTCACTACTGTTGTATCTGAGGATATAAATTCTTTTGTAAAATATTCAGTACAAAACTGTGTGATTTACATTAGCAGAAATTTAGTGATCTATACATTACATCTTTATAGGCCCCACTATTATTTTATTCCATCCCCACAACCTTGTTAACAAAATCAAAATGTTACTCTTTTACAAGCAGCATAATAATTCAACTTGACAAAGACGAAGAGCCCCTCAGCATTTTGCCTGATAAAGATAAATTTACGTGGTTACTGACACTATGAAAAAAGTCTTTTTTTGTTGTTTGTTTTTTTTTAAAAAACCCTTCTGCTGCCGTGGGGGGTTTGCTTGCTTGCTCTTGGATTTCCTCCCTGGTGCAAGAGCTTTCCTACCCAGGATGGGTTAGGATGTAAGGAAGACCCAAAAGATCCAGTCATGTCCCACTGCAGGACAACAGTGAAGCTAATTAAGATGGAAGTCCAGAAATGTTGAGCTAGGAAGTTGATAAAACAGGGAAAAGGCAATGTGACAATTCAACACTGGAAATATTTCTCTCTTTACAGAGACAGCATTCTTGGGACTGTCCCAGGCAGAGCCTAGAAGTTTAGGGAAGGGGAAAAAAACCCAAATGCAATCAAAAATTTGCACTGAGAAATGCCTTTGAGGTAAGTGTTTTTATTTCCTTCACTCAGTCTGAGATTAAACTGTCCAGGGCACAAGTACTGAAAAGTAAATCAAGAAAAGAACAGACAGCATGCTAGTTCTGCTAAGAACACAAGATAGGCACAGGGTTTTGACCAATGTCAATGTAAGATCAATTGTGGAAGCTGGATGAGTAACAAAGCTTGAAAATAGTAGCCTCCCATCTTTGAACGACTGAAAAAATCCATTTGTGGCAATTAACAAGCAGTCAGTAAGTAGGTCTGGTGTCAAAGAGGATTAAGTGCAGCTAACCTAACTTGGGAGGGAAATGTCACCAATTCAGGCTCCTGCCATGGGAGCTTGTGCCTCAAAGTGACACAGCACAGTGTTATAGTGACAATACTCACACCAGCAGCACAATTCTCAAGCCAAATGGAATCACCTGTACCCAAAAGATGCACCAAAAGCACACAGATCCTTCACAACTAATATTTAGAACCCCTAACAAAGGCAAGGCCCTTTTAGGGTTTCAGCTGTACAGGTTATATTTTAACTTTTGTGCAAACACCATCCAGAATTGAGATACAGACCTGATTATATGAATATTATTCATGAAAAAGAGATAAGGGATTTGCAGGACACACCACAAAGGATGACACCCAACTGATCGTGCTTGTTGGAGCAGAAAGGTTGAATGAAGAGAGATGAACTATCCTTATCCTTCCAGTAACCCTGATAACCATCAAAAAGGCTGTGCAGAACCAGTAATCAGCAAAGACCAGCTCAGAGCTGAAGAGAGGAGCACACTGATAAAAGGAAGTTCCTGTACAGGCCTAAGTCTCCAAAGGAGTCTTGTCATTACAGGGGACAGAAAATCTGCACCTAAAAGGACAATTTTTAGATAGAACTGTTCCCTGCACTAAATAAAAGTCCAGACTGCACTAGGAAAGTACCTTATAGGACTCTATCAAATACTGGATCAAGAGTTGTGCAAGTTCAGAATGAGAAATAAAAGTATGGACAATGCAAGGAAAGCATTTCCCATATCATGGAGTATGAACACCCAATTAAAGATTTGGGCTTGGGCCTAAAATAGCTAAAAACACATGGAAATTAAAACAAAATGTAAACAGGGAAACATGAAAATCCCAACAGATAGTGAAGAAAACATGAGGAAGACTTGGGAAAGATGTAGCCTGACGTAGAGGACCGTGGATGACCCAAGAGGACCAAACCTGGTTCCCTGTGGAGCATCACCAAATTCCAGCCTGTGCTGGAACCTGTGTGAGATAACATTCACAAGCCACCTGGAAGGTGACATGAATAACAAGGTGATGAGATCCAATAAAAATCAGATTTCCAGAACAGCAAAGAGGATTGTCTGTTTTGAAGAACTGCAGGACCTCAGGAGACTGAGTGACAGTGAAAGGAGATGGGAAATTGAAGTTGAATAAGCTTTTAGTTAAGGAGAAAATGATCCTAGTTTTGTAAATGTAATGATGGTTCTGTCTAGAGCACTTAGAAATGAGATATTTATACTACTAAAACAAAACAAACAAACAAACAAACAAAAACCCAAAAAAAAAAAAAGAGAAAAGAGCTAAATCCAAAAAAAACAAGAAAGCCCACACCAGGATAAAGTAAGAAAGTTCATTACCCAGAAAATCTCCTCAGAAATGCAAGGACAGTCATGCAAAATCAGCCAGGGCTTGAGAAGTGCCCAGTGGATGCCACGTACAGAAAAAGTATTCTGTGATGTTTTGATATTTCCTTAGGATACTCTTCTCACCTCCCATTCTGGCCCCTGTGACTGTATCAGGATCTCTGAACACTACTAAAGTACCACGTGAGGTATAAATGACCTTTGACATGAAACCACCTCATTTCTGTGCATTTTCAAGGCACATGGGCTGTCTATCACAGCAGAAAAAAGCAAACCCACATTCTACAACTGTGTGACAGCTCTGTCTGGAGGCAAGTTTGGGGCAGACTGTATGGAGGAATAAACACTTTTCCCCAGATCTTCACAGTTTTGCTCCTCCAGAGTAAGCCAAACTTTGCTCTGAATTTCCATGAATATTCATGGCAATTCACAGAAATTGCTGACAAGAGCACCATCTCCAGTGCTTGGTGCTTCCTTCAGTGGCTGAGCCTCCTCAATGCCAAGGGAAATGACTGCAGCTACTCTGAACACAGCACTTGTGGCTGTGGATAATCACTGCTGAGAGGTGGTTTAGGTCAGGAGGTAGGGGAGCAATTAGGGGGACCAAAACCAGGGAAGGAAACAGCAATGAAACCCAACAGACATCACTGGATCGTGGTCAAATTCCCTGGGCTCTCTGTCTGACGTTCTTCACAGCAATCACATCCAAAAAGTGGGAGAACCAAAAAGCCAGCCTGGCTTGTGCCCAGAAGGGCAAGTAGAAAGTGCTGGGTCCCACAAGCAGAGAGGCAAATCCCTCTCCCTTTGGAGGCTCCAGCCCCTCCATGCCCACCCCCTGTTCCCAACCCTGGCAGGTTAAAACTGAATTACTACGGAAGAAACAAGATGTTTCTTTTAATCCAGAGTGGCCCTGTCCAGACACAGCTGCCAAGAGAAAAGCCTGTGTGCCTTCCCAGGTGAGGTGTGATCGGTCTGTGGGCACAAAGCACAGGTGGCAACGCTGAACACGGGCACTGCTTGGTGTGTGCTGAGATAACTGAGTGCCAAAAAGCCTGAATCAAACATCAGCCAAGCAGAAAACATCATGCTCTGAAGCATCACCCCAGAAGAGATTTTGATATATTCTGCAGAAGAATAGCAGCTGAAACCCAGGCTGTGCTGCCTGGTGCTGGTTTGTAGAGAATGCAAGGTGCTTGGTGCTTGTAATGATGAAGACACAAAAAACCTCCTAAAATGAGGAAGAAGGAGATTCTTGCATCCAGGAGATGCTGCCCCTGCCATCTCTGAGCTCCCACACACAAAAGCATTAATTTTAACATTGCACATCGTGGCTTTGAAAGGGCAGAAAATTGGGAGATTTTCCACATTCGTGCTATTAGAAAGAATTTTTGTTAGTTTGAGTCTAGAGATATCAGTTTAAATAAATGATTGTTCCTGAAATCTCGCTGTACTCACTGAAGTGGGCTGTGAGCTTGCTGTGAGGTGTCAAGGAGCATCCCTGTTACTCTGGGCAGAGGTTACACAAGCCTCCCTTACAGCAGAATCATCCCTGAAAGCCTATTTGGCTCCAGTACTGTCTGCATAAATCTTTCCAAAAGGAAAATTTCCAGCTACTCTTCCAAAAACTTCTGGGTCTTAAAAAGACAAAGATGAAACAACACAACAAAGCCTGGCCTTGGCTGAGACAAAAATGCCTGTGCTGCTACTGCTGTGCCTGCAGAAACCTATCCTTTTGTAAGGGGATAAAACTGCAAAACAAACCCTAAATAATAAATGCTGTAAGAGTGAAATGAGCCTGATTACCAAGCAGGAGGGAGCATCTCTGGAGTTGCACCCTGTTCTCCCAGAGCAAAAAACACCCGAGTGCAGGATCAGCCTCTCCTCAGCCCCTCTGCAGAGTGACAGACACAGACCAAGGCACCCTGAGCTTCAAAGGATCCCAGTTTGGACACCTCACACCACAGTGAAGTCACACTGCTCTGTCTTCCCAGGGAGAATGACAGAAACTAAAGCACTGTAATTCCTTTTCTTTTGTGAAACCAAAGCTTGTGTTCAGTACCTGGAGCTGGTGCTGTATGACCCATCATGAAAACGAAGTCATTTTCATAGTCCCTGCTTTCCTCGATGGAGGCTTTCATCTCTAAAGATGATCTATATTCTTTGTTCCTAACTACAAGACTTACTTCCCTTCACTGAAGCAAACACTTTGAATAAATCCACTTCAAGCAGTCCCAATCACTTTGTATAACTGACTTTTCTAGCACTTTTGGTGTCAAATGCAGATTCATGTTTTTTCCACTAATAAAAAGAACAGATTAGAAGATTGGTATTTAAAAAAAAAAAAAACCAAAACCAGCAAACAAACAAACACAAACACTGCTAAAAAAAACCTTTTTTGGTTTTTTTTTTCTAGTATTTTTAGGAATATCTATTTTTACACAAACACCAAAAAAAAGGTTCCTGTGAAGAACAGAATGTACAATTTTATGTGAATTACCCTATGGCCATGACCATTTATTTAGCTTGAGCTGCCAGAGAACATGATTGTACTTGAAAACATTTTCCTTGACAAAGAGTTACAATGAATTAATTTGCCTCATCAGGTGTAATGCTGCATGATGAAGAGAAACAACAGAAATGACCTGATGGGTAACAGAAGGTGGAGTGAAGAAAAGGAAGAATTTAAAATTAAACCTCAATTTTGCAGCAGCCACAAAATGACTTGGGAAATACACCAGGTACAGCAACAGGAGATTCCTGCCATGTCCTGGCAGGGATAACTCCAGGGCTGTCTGGAAGTTCCTAATTAGGTGGACAAGAGCAAGTTTCATGCTGCCTCTCCCTCTGAGGAGACATGCCCAGACCACGGGGATTGCTGCTGCTCCACGGCAGCGACACAACAGAAGTGTCTGTGGATGTGTGTGTTGGGAAAAACACCCCCGCAGCTAAATCTGCACGATTTTGTCACTCTGAGCTCCCAGCAAAGGTTTTTATTAAGTCCCTCAGCACTATTTCCCACATCAAAATCAAAGAAGAAGTCAGAGCAAGTCTCTGCAGTCAGTTCATGTCCAAGGGAATTATTATTCTTCATCTAAATAAGATGGAACGATTACCATGAAGTCTGAGAAGAGTATCAGGGACCACAGGCTGGTGTGTGCTGGCACTGTGAAAAATGAGCAGCTCATTAATTCCAGGCACTGTGCTCATTTCAAACCCATCACAGGGCCTCGATTCTGCAAACAGATGCAGGAATGGAGATGTGGACAGCACAGGGATCAGCAATTCTCCTCACAGGCAGGGAACAGAGGCAGAGAAGGGCAGGAGAAGGGGTAGAGGAGCACAAACCACAGTGCTCAGGCCCACTCTGATGGGGAAGGCAAGTGACAGAACACTAACACACACACAGAGTTCAGTACAAAACACATTTTGCCCAGGACTGTGGTTTATTTGACTGTTCTTGCTAAAAGGAAAACTAAATATCAATGGCTGGGTGAATGGAAAACACACAGTGAAATTCTACCACCCTACTTTAGGATACTTGGATAGCTAAAGTATAAAAAGACCTCTAAAATACATTTAAAACCCCTCAAAAAAATGCACAACTGAATAGAGGAAATGAGAGAAAAAAACCCCAAAAACTTACAAACAAATATATTTATGCCTAGGATAAGAGTATTCTCTAAAAGCAGAATACTTACAATGAGAGGTGCATAAAAAAAAAAAAAAACAAACTCAAATCCAAACACTATTTTTGAGAGCTTTTTAAAATTTAATTTACTACTCTAGAACACATAAAATTAGGAAAATAGGTTAAAAAAACCCCTTTACTCTGCATCAATGAGCACATCTTACAACAGCTATCTTGAGACAGTCCATAGAACAATTCCCATGAAGAATTTATCACTTTGACTTGCACCTCTAAGATTTATAATCAAATTTATGATTTGAACATTCTTGAACTGGTGGTCAGAGAAGGTTTGAGATCTGTTCAGAGATCTTCTTTGATGCACATCTAACCTTAAAAGGATTTTTCCAAAGTTTAGATTCAATTTTCAACCATCTCTGTGAAAGATGAAGAAAATTCCCCCCCCCCCCCTTTTTTTTTTTTGAAGTACATGATATTTTGCAGTCTGTTCACAGGGTAATGTATCTGTGGATGAACACTTTGTTCAGAAGACAACAGCATCCCAAAAATTGAACAGCTGAGGAATAATGCTGTAATGGAAAGTCTAATGCAGTGTGATGACTTTAGGTATTTTTAAATTTATTTCCTTAATTAAAAAAAAAAAAATAAAAATAAAAAATAAGGGCAGCAGCTTGTTTCCAGTAAGTCAAGAAATACTTTGGTATTTTCAGGAACTAACCTACCTGTGACAGTTGATGTGCTAAGGAGGATTCCATTTCACTGTTAATATTGTCCCAGTAGCAAAGAATGGCTCTCAAGCTCTATGTAGTGCTATTTTGCCCGAGAAAAAAAACCCTTTTACATTTCTTCTTCCATTGCACTGCTGGTTTTGTAACTTCCACACATTACAGTCAGTCTATAAAACCACACTTCTTGAAAAACCTTTGCAGAGACACAAATACTGCAGCTCAGACTGAATATGTGAGTGAAAAACCGTAAAATTGCTTCAGTGTGAGTTGCAACATTTGATGCCTCAAGACTGTTTTCAACAGCAAGCCCAGGAACACTTCTGGAAGCCCCTGTTTGCCAGGACAGACGTCACTGCTCTGCCAAAACGCGGTGCAGTACTTACTGTGAAGGTACTGGGCCATGTTTACTGTCCACTCCTCCGGTAACTCCCCAGCTCTGGGTATCTCGGAGCACTTGAGCTGGCTGGTGAGGTCTCGTGACTCAATCCAGCACAGGGTGTTCTCTCTGTAGCTGTAGTCCAGGGTCACCACTGTGGATCCTTTCGCAGGGCTCCGGGCAGACATTCTGCTGCCATTGAGGTACAAAACCTCAATTGTCTCAGAGCTTGCAATCAGAAGAAGAGGAGGTCTATCAGCAGGCTCTGAAAGCAAAGTGAAGAGAGTTTAAAGGATTAACAGGCTGTGTTTATAATATTTATCTTTTCAGTTTTAATGTAGTTTTTAATGTTCTTACCTGCTTGTTTTAAGATATACAATAAATTAATTTTGTTTTTATTTTCATAACTATCATATATTCCAAATTATTAGTCTGTTTTATCCTGCTGTTCTAATGGCTCACATCATTAAAGAAAATTAATTACCCCAGCCCCACAGCCTCTGTTTAATTCCAAGTATCATTATTGCAACATTTTTCATGCCTAAGTCATAAAATGAAATACAACTTATGCAAATTATCTCTATCCAGATTACTGGTATTTCACCAAGAGTGAAGGCCAGCAAAACTTGCAGAACTCATGAGGGAACATGAAATGATAAGGTGCTTTTCATATGACCTTATCTGTAAAACAAGACAAAAACCGAGGAGTGGGTGCTGCTAGAAGTTGTTAAAACCAACCTAACAAAAAAATCCAGTGCAGTGAAACCTTAAAACACAGAAACACTGCAGTTCCAGGCACATGTGGAAAACATTTGTGTTGCCAAGTCGGGAGCTCTCACCCCAATGTAATCTGCTTGTTTTCAAAGGAATGCATCAATGTTAGAGCACTGCATCGACATGCAGCGCTTTCAATCAACATTCCACCTCATGGAGTTCTCAGATTTGCACTGAGCAATTCCAGATGTCTAAATGGTGAAAAAAAAAATGGCACAAATAAAAGGATTTGACAAATGGTACTTCATCAGCAGGTCTGATTAAAGAGAAGGGAATACTCCAGTGAGTACCGTGCTCTGTGGTGTTGCTCAAACCCACAGCAGTTGGTGTTCTCTTCTTGGGTAATCTCTGCTTTTATTTCCACATCTTGCTTGCTGATTTATTTTTTGTTTTAATCTGTCATATAGAAAGCTTCATTTCTGTAAGGCTTAACTGTGTATTCTTTCTAACGTGGATTTCATTTACTCTTTTCTTGTTGTTACTTATTCCATAATGTATATTCTACCTTCTAACACATCTTGTCCCTCTCCAGTAAATCCCACACGGACATTTGTAAAGCCACACTTCTGCAGCATTACTTTTGGAACCTACTGCCTGACCTTGTCATCCTCACATTCCCTTCCACCCATCAGATCCAATCATTACTTTTCTTTGAATTTCAGAAGATATCCACAATCTGCAGGGATTGAATTTCTTTGTAAAGCAATCCCTTGTGGTGTAAGCCATGAGTGAAGCTCTGAAGTCTTGTTTGTTTTTTCCATTCTAAAAGATAAGGGAGTGGGGAGGTTCTCGCTAAGCAATTTTTGTTCGAAATCTGCCAGGGAGGTCCCTTTGCAGTCAGTGTCTGTAAATCTTTCCCCCCTGTTCTTAGAAACTTTTGCCACCCTTCAGAAGAAAGCCAGCCATAAGAACTTCTGTCCCTATCACCCACTCACCCCAGACTTTCTAGACTGGTACAAAAGGAGTGTTTCCATCTGCATCCTGCTGAGTCTGAGGATTTATTTTTACATCCAACAGCTCTGTGCTCAGCTTCTCCCTCCCCACAAAATAATACCACTGCCTACTCCTGGATTCAATCAGTCTTTTCCCAACTACCAGCAGTGTGAAAAGACCTTTATTATTATTTTTGCTCTTATACTTTGTGTTAAGCTGGATATTTCCACAGTCTGCAGTATCTAAAGCCTCAAAGAGAAGGCAGCTCACAGGAGCTGTTTGCAGTTCCAGAGGCAGAACCGTACCTGTTCTTGCACTGCTTTGAACTGACCTATTGAAAACTGTAAGGAGGATTTAACACCTCACTAAACTCCACAGAAAGGTTGTATTTTGGCATTAAGGTATAAGACACAAGGGAATTCTTAAAAGGAATTAGCTTCAAACCTCTTGAGCAACAGTTGTAATCAAACCTGGCTGTGGACAAAGGCATCGGACGGACTCATGGCTCTGCCAAGAAGTTCTGCTCAGCAGGTACAATTGCACATTAAAAATACAGAAACCAGATTACTGGGCTTGAAATAATATTTTAAAGCATAAATGCATTAAATAATTCAATGGATTAAAGCAGTTAATCATGGTTTTTTCACAGTAGGGTAGATTACTTGCTTCCTTCAGTGTTGCTCAGATAAAGGCTGATTTCATAATTGGAAAAACATAATTTATTAATGATAAAACTCTACAAAAATATACAAAAATATGCATGTATAGTATAATGCAGATGAAAAATAGGAGCTACTAAAAAAATCATGTCTTCACCCTCACAAAAACTGCTTGTCTGTTCCTCAAGAACAGATTCTACAAAGCTTAAAAGTTTAGTGGACAGATTTAGGGTGAGTTACAGTGAGCTGCTTTTCAAACAAGTGGACTTCATGTGTGTTATTTTTTTACCCGTTTTTCTTTTTTTTTTTTTTTTTCCTTTTTTT
>VZTJ01003580.1:1566240-1580055 GCA_013397795.1 Orthonyx spaldingii
TTTTTTTTCCTTTTTTTCATTTTATATGAAAGATAAGACGTGAATAGCTCCTTAATCCAGGGAAGTTTTATGATTCATCCTTCTGGACTAAAATGAAAGCATCTTCCTTTGAATTATGTTTAAGATAGAGTAGTGGAAAAGATGAAAGACTTGCCTTTCCCTCCTACCTGATCTTGTCTAAAATACAGATCAATAAGTGATGCCACAACAAATCAGAAATGAAGGTGTTTTGCACTGCCAACAGACTTATTTCTCATCTGGAAAAAAACCCTCAGAAATGCCAGCCTTTTCTATTTTTTCCACCACAATGATGTGAAAGGCATAAACGCCAGCATTCAGTGTTTACAAGCAGCTCAAACCCCCTTTTCCTGGGGTATGCAGTGCAAATCATAAGGACTTTGCTGTCACCAATACATGCATTGTATAAAAATCTGAAAAAATACCGAGCGGTCCAATTTTATTCTGACATTATTTTTGATGTTTAACCGTAATGTACCTCACAAATGGGTTGTTTTATTTCCAAAGTCTCAAAACTTAGTTCAGTGAGATTTTACAAGAAAATTGTGTTGTCAAATCAGTTTAACAGGGATGATTTTTTTTTTCCTAAATGCTACAAATTTTTTTTTTTCTTTAGTCATTATCAGTTCATCCCACTTTATCTACATGACAAATGTTTCTTACCACATGGCATTTCTCTCTAGATTGGATTGGAGATATAAAACATGCCAAGAACTTTTGTAAAACAGATGAATTTCTTTTCCTCAACTAGATATTCCCAATTCTGTAATTTTCTTTCCTTAAATACTCTTCTCATCACATGCAGATCTTGCAATTTAGGCATAAAATCTTGGTAAACAAGTAAGTTCTAAAACTCTGTTCAGCAAAGCTGAGTTTTGTTTCATTTTCACCTCAGAAGAAATCATTACCTGCCTCTTTATTCATGAAAGAAAATATGGTTACAAAGTCTGGAAAAAAAACCACGGTGAGCCCCCAGCTGTTTTGATACCTATGTTAACATCCTTCCCAAAGGGGCTGTGCAGCTAGAAGCTTTCAGCTCTGGAGTTATTTAATTGTGCTGAGGAGGAAAATGCAGAATGTAATGAGGGAGAGACCTCCCCACCTGCCCAGCCGAGCGTTTGGCTGCCTGAAGGGCAGCAAAGAGCAGCTTCTGAGAAGTTCTGTGCTGATTGTGGCACACCAGGAGTGCAGAGCTGGTTGAGTGGGGACACGCGACGCCGTGCAGGAGCTGAGGGACCCGCGGGGTCACCACGCTGTCCCCAGCACCGGGCAGGGCTCCTCCAGCCACCAGCAGTGTCACCTGCTCAGCACTTCCAGACCTGCAGCACCTCCTGCCCCTCACTGCTCCTCAATATTCAGGAATCTCCCAGTTCATTTCCAGAGCCAGCTGGGATGTGGCGGTTTGGAGTTTGGGATGGTGTGGTATCTGGGATCTCAGCATGGATGGCCATTCTTGTTCATAGCAAATCTGTTACTGACACGGAAAGCTCCACGGAAAGCCCAGCCTACACCTCCAGTGCTGCCTCTTATCCCTCACAGCCTTTACAAACACAGCTGAATATTCCTCCGCTCATTTTCTGTATCTGCGTGACAACTGCTTTTGCCAAATGCAGACAAAGTAGAGCGGTTGGTCTTTTTCCATCCTTGTTTCCTTAAAATTCTTTAAGGAAAAAAGATGATAATTTTTCTAAGTGCCAGGGTTTTTTGTTTTTTTGTCTTTTTGGTTTTTTTTTCTTAGACACCTTTTTTTTCTCTTGGATTCTGTTCTTCTGATCCAAAGCTACCTTGTGTTTACACTAAAACCCCAATGTAATGAGCAACACTCATTTCTGTGCAGCAATGATCCTGGTTTGCATTTTCCTACAGGGGTTTCTCTGATTAATGAGTAGCGATTCCTTTTGGAAAATAACAGAAAATGTGAAAACTACTGTCAAATAAAAATGATAAACTAGTAAAAAATACAGAGAAGTTCCTTATTTATGTGATTTGCTTCATCTTGACACCATCATCTCACTACAATGCTCAGTTGTTACCCAGTTTTCTTTGTGTAAAAAGGGAAAATAAAAGTACCAGCTCAAGCCCAGTACTGGCACCATGAGGATTTCCTGATCTAAAATTTTATTATTGATTTTCATATGTGGAAAAAGAAGAATATTAAATTGTTTTTACTTCGCATGGGCTTTCTTATCTCACAAGACTTCACTGTGGATTTTTTTTTTTTTTTTAAGTGCTCATGTATGGATCTAGAAAAAACAGTGTAAGCAGGAAAATTCCCTTTAACTCCTAGTGGTGACCGAGGAAGAACATATTTAGCAATGCTCTTTAGGTGAGGTAGCCTGAAAACCATCAGTAGACCTTCCGATTTTTCTCATGGCAAAATAGTTACAAAAAGGAAGACTTAAAAATATATACAACAAACATGACTTCATACTCGGCTGCGTATGCTTCAGCACTGTTGATGTTACAGAATTCCTTAAGGAACTTTTTTGGCTTTTTAATATAAAAGTATTGTTAATTCATTATGTGGAATAAGAAAACACTGTGTACTATATTGCCTCATTAAACACAATTGACTAATTTCCTCAAATACCCAATCCACTACAAGTAATGAAAACACGCACTAAGCAACAAAAAGCCTCATGTGAATATGTATATCAGGAAATTCACCTCTTGGGATAATGCAAGGACAAAGCAATCTCATGTCTTTTTTCATCCTAAGGGTACAATTACCTCATGATCATTTCCCCTGTCTCCATTGTCTTCGCAGAGTAAACAGCCTTTTTTGTTTGTGTGAGGAAAATCTTTGATTTATTTATGAACAGGGAAACGGGGAACTATTCTAATCTTGGCTGAATTCAGTATTTTGCTTTAATTAATAATAACCAGATAATAACTTTTAATATTTCCCTTGGAGAATTGTCTCAATAAGTGAAAAGTTTTTTCTAAGCTTGTTGTGTGGCTTTTTGTAGTAGAGGGAAGCAAAGTTCATCTCACCTGTGTCCACCTCTGCCGTTTCACATGAATCCTCTAGAACCAAACCACAAAATATTTTCAGGAAGGAAAAAAGATATTAAAACTTACTATTTTTGGCCTTGCAGGACTTGTTGTCAGGCTGAAGCACATAACCCTCCACACAGCTGCAAGTGTAGGATCCATCTGTATTTACACACATCTGGCTACAGCTTCCATACGTGTCACATTCATTCAGATCTAAAGGGACATTAACAAGATCTAGTTTAAGGATTAGGGAAAAAAAACCAAATTCAATAAAATTGAGAATTCTAAGAGAGATGTTTAAGTTATGAAATCATTTTGGTGTGAGGCTTGATGTCTTCCCCTTCTCAAACCATGAATTTATCAGGGATGCTGGCTGCTGAAATCACTCGAGTAGCCAACAAGAAGGGTAGGGGTTTTCAAGTTCAATAGCTCTTAATTTTGAAAGATAAAACCTTCATTATTTCAAGTAGTCTCCAATGTCTACATCATGGTAGGGAGACATCTGGGTCCTTGTTAGTACTAGAGATCACTAGTTATCAGGGCTGATGAATGGAGCAGCGTTTCAGGAGAGGAAATAATTGATTATCCTTCTCAACCTATTTACGCTGGCACTGTCTTACAGTTCCTTAAATGAGCTGTCACCACTTCTCCATTAAACCACCATCCAACAACACAAACTACATACTCCTCTCATAAATATAAAGAAGAATTTTCTCAACTAGGGTGTATAAGGATAATACCATAAAATCAAAATATGCTATTTAACAGTGGTTGAGGGTTTAAGTAATAAATTGGCGTTCTAAAAAACCCACTGTTTAAATTATTTCCTGAGATATATTTTTAATCATGAAACATGACAACCATAGAGAGAAAGAACTTATAATAAATTACATTTATGAAGAACCTGGCTCAGTACTTTTAGCTGGAGAGAGAAGTGATTGGTAGTGAGCACATCCATAGGGCCACAGAACTCCAATATGATTATTAATAGAGAAAAAATAAAGCAAGAAACAAACACCTGGATAGAGAATGAAGAAGTCATATATTTCAAAAATGGAAGAGAACAGTCCACAATTTAAGTCCACAGTTTCAGTCTACAATTAATTACTCCAAAGTAACATTCCCAGCTAAGTTGTATGACCTTGGGAGGGTTCATTTATCAAATTCTAATCTAGGTGTGACTTTATGGCCAGGAGGTGAAACACTCCAAGTTTTACAGGCTCTTCTGGTGGGGAGGTGTGGAGAGAGAGCAGCTCACGCAGCTGAGCTGCAGCTCCAGAACCCCTCCAGGCCAGCTGATCCTTCAGCAACTTCAGGAGAGCTTCTGCTGGGGCACAGGGACATCAAAGAGTCAGGAGGGAGGTCCTGACTCTCATTTTTGGGGCACTCTTTCCTATTCCCAAAAGCCCACACTTGTCCCTGACCAGCGTCTTTGAAGAAGGCTGAGGAAGCGATGGTGCTGTCCTGGTTCTCCACCAGCTCCCTGCCCCCGACAGCCAGCAGGGAACCCTGAGGACACCTGGGTGTTGATGTTAAACTGAATTTCTCCTTTACCTGTGCAGCTTCTCCCGTCACTGCTGGTTTCATACCCATCCCTGCAGTAACACCGGGTGCCGTTCCTGGTGATGGCACATTTGTACTGGCAATTCATCTGCTGGCACTTGGGGAGGAGTTCTGGAATGGAAACAGAGCAAGATGTTACTAAATATTTGTATTATTCCCAAATTGCAAACTTTAGAAGCTTTTAGGTATATTTAAGTGCATATCTCAGGAAGGAAACACCACCACCATTTACATTAGCTGGAAATTTGTCACATACACCCTGCAAAAAGCTTGTTAGGAAAATTGTATTTCAGCGAGTTAAAAATTAGAAATCAACATTTTATTTCTATCAAGAGTTGCTCAAATGTTTATTATTGATGTGAACTGTTGCTCTGCCTAAACATCCATTTTTTGCACATTAGTCATAACAACTATTTGGAAAAAAACAAACCAAAAGAAAAACAAACCTGAAGTGGTTACAGTTATAAAAAACAACTGAGATTACGAGAAATGTTTCAACATCTATGTCTTTATTATTCCTCACACCAACTGATTTTACTAACTTTTTAAGGCTTGATTTACTGACACACACATAACTTTCCCACTAAACAATACATTCTGCCTCAATAATTTAACATTGGACATGCAATGCTGAATAAACAGTGGACATTATATACGTCGTTACTGCTGACATCCTTCACAGGATCTATTTAAATACACACCATCAGCACAAGGCATGGTGCTAAGAAACTGAAGAAATATTGTAGAAATACAGACTGCAATGTTTTCCATGATGAAACAGCACAAAACTAAACAAAAACTGCTCCAACACTTCCCAGCCTCAAGCTGTGTGCCGTGTTCCAATAATTCTGCTGATCAAAAAAACCCAGTATTTTAATAAACAACATTTTTTTCCCTCCAGGAAAATGAAAAAGGGATTGAGAAATGCAGCTTAAGGAGTTGCTCTGAGGGTATTTTTCAAACCTATGCAGATGAACCAGAAAATAACCTGCAAATGGACAGAGAAATTTGTGCTACAGGGCTGGCTTTAAGTAACTGGGTATGACCTAAGGAAAAAGAGAAATCTGTATTTGAATATGTGAACAGTTTTAATCCGTCTGATCATTATTCATCGAGTTCTACTTGGGAGCAGAATGAACATGAATATGAAGAGCAGTCTCTATCAGCATCTGAGCCCTAGAGCTTCCATTCTGGAACGACTGCCACTGTCAAAATAAAGCTGAAATTTTTGGGAGAAAAGTGGATGTGGCTGGCACACAAAGTCACAACTTATTCTAATGCAACTATTCTAAAAAGAAAGTGGTTTCACACAATTATCTCAGGGCATTCCCTAGAATTCTGCAAGCCACACAATCTACAGACTGCCTAGAGGCTGATAAACCACACACTATCTAAATCTGCCCATTTTTCCCAGTGGTTCCTGGTATATTTCTCTGCCTTCTGGTTCCCTGTGCATAAGAAGATAATATATTTTTTGGCTGCAGCATGCTTTGTTGGTTTCTTGTCCCTATTCCAGTCCTTAAACCTGCTACACCTTTCCAAGAACGGGATAAACACTGGGGGTAAACTGGTGAACTTCCTCAAAGGTGCCCTGAGATGGTTCTGCATGCCGAGCTGTGGAGCTGGAACCAGAAGAGGCAGCACCTGTTTATTGAATATGTCCATCTGAACAAAATCAACACACACACTTCATTTTCTAAGCAAACATGGACCAACCATCCTTTACCACCTCTAATTTTCTTCCTCAAATATTTGTCTGATGCTACACAGCCAGGAGCTCCTACTGGATGACAACTACTTGACTCACAAACGGGACTTGGATTGTTTGCACTCTTTCCTGAGTGGGACCTGCACACAGCCAGAAGAGCTGAGGAACTGTGGCAATAAATTGGCAAGTGAGGTCCATTACAAGAAAATTAATTAAAAAACAGTCTATCTGCTCATTTTTTGTCACAAGTAACTGTTGCATTTCACAGACTTTCAGTTGTTGCAGTATCACGTGAGTGGCTTTTAACAGCAAACTGGTTGCATTTACTCTACAATAAGTACTAAAGATACTTTCATAAGGGTATGGAGTGAGGGAAGAAGGGGGAATGGTTTTAAACGGAAAGGGGATATGTTTAGATTAGATGTTGGGAAGAAATTCTTCCCTGTAAGGGTGGTAAGGCCCTGGCACAGGGTGCCCAGAGAAGCTGTGGCTGTCCCTGGATACCTGGAAGTGTCCAAGGCCAGGTTGGACAGAGCTTGGAGCAACCTGGGATAGTGGAAGGTGTCTCTGCTCATGGCAGGGGAGTAGAACTGGATGATCTTTAAGGTCCCTTGAAATCCAAACTATTCTGGGATTCTCTGACACCTGAAGTGCTGTGGATAGAACAGGGATTCTCTGGGAGTTCTCACACTTCCTTCTCTTACACAAATCCTTACATTCACTTTTTTGTGAATACTGTCTGAGCCTATTGATCACAGAATGAAATAATTACCAATTTGTTTCCTCAAAAGTCATGTTACAAGGCCCACTGTCAAGAGCTAGGAAAACTAAAATATCTTCTCTCATTTTAGCCAGCTAGGAAAAGGAGCAAGTAATCACTTGCCTCAAGTTTCACACTAAAACTGCTTCTAACTGCAGAGTAACAGCAGCCAGCCAGGAATTGTTCAAATCCACCAGACATCTCCACAAAACCGTTAAACAACCACTGTTGGCTGCCATCTCTTTCTGACTTCAGACTAACATTCTGCCCTCCTCCACTACATTATTCACCAGATCATTTCAAGTGTATTTTGGTTTCTTATTGTGACGGACACTTTTTGGCCCTAGAAATTTTTGCTCTGCTGCTGATCTGCTAACCCTGCCAGGGGAACCCGTAAGTGAAAAAACAAAAGATACAATAACAATGTAGAGGGTAAGAATATACAGAATATAACAAAATAGAATAAAATAGAATAGATTAGGAAAGAATATTTCATTTGGAAGGGACCTACAGTGATCATCTAGTCCAACTGCCTGAGCCCTTCAGGACTGCCCAAAGGTTAGGGCACATTATTAAGGCCACTGCCAGATGCCTTGAATAAATAAAACATTAAACAGTAAAATAGCAAATGTATTTTCTACTTTACTGGCTATTTTGTAATAGCTGCAATACTGATCCTGAAAACCTTTGGAAGAAAACAGAGTTTGACTGCCTCTGGCAATGTTTGAAATATTGAAGGACAAGCTATGGAAGGCAGTGTATACATTTAAGGCTTGGTTAGATTTGTAACCGGTTTCTTGGGAAGTCAGGAGGCAGAGAAAAATCATGAAGCAGAACACTGATATTTTTAATGCTCCAGATAGGACACTTAAAGAGATAAAAGCCAGGGACTGTCATTTCTTGTCTTTTCTAAAATTCTGCACCCACTTTGATCTCCCTTTCTCAGCGAGAACTGGTTTACAAAGTACACAGGCACTGAAGAATGAGCATCACTGAGCTTTCCACTTTCATCACAGCTACAGAAACCTCTGAATTTGTCAAAGCATGGTATTTCTGCTGCAAGATTTAAAGGAAGGAGCTGCACTGAAGGAAACAACAGGAGAGAGCTTTATAGCTCTCTCGCAGACCACGGTTCAAGACAAGGAGCTGCAGAGCAAGCTGAGATTTGCAGAAATATGGGGTAGCACAAGCAGCTGTGAGTGTCTTTAGGATGATCTATTTTCCCCCAGCCCAGGGAGTAGAGACAATTCATCCAGCTCTGATTTAAGTCATTTTGTTCAGTGTTTTCTTTCTTGCCCAGGAGACATGAAGGGCAGCGTTTTTTACTTCCCTACATCTCCATGAAGTCTCTGAAGTTGTGATCCAGGGCTGCCACAAAAGCCACCCTGCTTTCTCAAAGCCACCCATGTCAGTCTGATGCTTCCTGACTTTCATGTTGCTCTCACTGCCAGGCATCTGCTCCCACAGGAGAGCAGTCAATCAGGCAAAGATGCTGCTGATCTCATCTCCCCTAAAGTGATACACCTTTGACAATGACTCAGAGGAGCTGTAAGCTTCCCGGACAAACTGCTCCCACAGGAATTCACTGCAATACAAACCTGCCTTCATTTATTCCTTCTGTGTTCAATGAAACACACTGCTTACCATAGTTCATTCAAGATGAATGATAGGAGGAACTAACTTCTCTTGAATGGCTTTTTAATGAAAGGCTTAAGCAATTGATCTGACTATCCTTTCTGGCAGTTCCTCCTGAGCTGACATGAGATTCACAAAAGGTTCACACCAGGTTCTCATGCTCAGATGTTTCGACTGTTTCTATGAACACGAAAAGCAGTTCAGCTTGCAGTTTCTTGACACTGAATTTACTTCTTTGGGGGCTATTGGGGATTGTAAAGGAAAAAAAAAAAAATAGAATGGATTTACCAATATACCTGTCAGATTTATCTTTCCTGACAGGAAAAACAACCAAGGCCAGGTTGGATGGGGCCCTCAGTACCTCACCTAGTGGAAGGTGTCCCAGGCCCTGGCAGGATGGTTTGGGTTGGAACGAGATGATCTTTAAGGTCTCTTCCAAACCAAACCCTTCTGTGATTCTGTATGACCATACAAAAGCAGACTTGATGCACACACAGCAAAATGCATTTAGCTGCCATCATTTCTGAATCTCTCACATGATAATAAAGCCTTTTGGCTGCAGTGGGTTCCCAATTATGTATCCTAGGTACATCTGTAATATATAAATCCTGTCCTGCCCTCTTTGTAATGACAATATATGCTGGAGAGTACTGACAACCTTTCAGTACTCTGTGAATTAAAATTCACTGATTCTGTAATGTTGATAAACATCAGTAATACAGAGCTGGTGCAAATAAAAGAAATTGGCTGAAGCTTACACGTTGGAAGTGCAAGACAATATAGCAGGGGAATAAAAGCAGAGCTTGTGTTGTCAGTTCAGGACTTCCCAATTTGAAACAACAAGGGATCCTTGTCACAGGTTCACCAGAGAGTGACCAGGAGCTACCAGGGCAATGCCTGGGAAAAGGGGAAATGCATCACTAAGAGCACTGGGAGAAGTGTTTCCCATGGAGGAAGTGTTGATGCCAAGCCCCAGGATGCTCCTGAGTGCTTTCCTTCCAGAAGGCAGCTGCTTGCAGCTGTGCACACCCTGATGGATACAAGGAGAATAAACTCAGCTTTAAGCGGAATTAGAGCCTGAGGGATTAGCAAAGGAATGCAGAGCTGCAATCTGAGGGGAGAATGCAAGTTTTCATGTTGATTGGTGCCAGGGGATGAAAATGAAGAGGAATTATGACTGCTGTCTATGAATATATCAGAGGATCAACAGCGAGGAAAGAGACAATTTAAAGTAAAGAGCTACTGGCAAAAGTACAAATGAGTATAAATTGCCCATTAATAAATTCTGGCTGAAAATGAGAAGGTTCTTAGCTATTACCATAATCAGGTTCTGGAACTCGTCTTTGAGTGGGAACAGCAGGGACAGAAAATAAGTGCTTGTTTTTGACATGGATCATGATAGACCAACAAAAACCAGCATATGGAAAGGGCCCTGAAATACCAGAAACCATTTATGTGACCCAGGAGGTTCCCTCACTGTGTTCCTCAAGCAGCACATGCTTCAATACAAGTTTTCATTATGGAACTAAGATTAATCCTTTTTTTCCTTGTCTCTGAAACATACCCAAAGGAAAACTTAGGGGAGCTTGTTACTGGACTATTCTTCTAATTGTACACCCTTTTTTTCCTCTTAAATATTCATATTCTTTTCGGCATCTTTGTACTTCATAAATTTGCTTGATCTTATCTCTGTGTTATTCAGTATTTGTGATTCAATATTCATACACTGATGTCTAGACTGTTCTTACCACACATATGCTGTAAGCCTTATTTTTCTTTTCTGGTTGATGTTTTGAGTTTTTGAAGTACAATCCTTTCACAAATTAGACTTCGTTGTAATCTACCCTAAGTTTTTTGTTTGTTTGTTATTGGTGATGTTAGAGACACAATATAAAGATCCATGGATTGCTTCTCTGGCAGAAAAGGGTGGCTTGATTGATAGAATTCAGTTGCTGGGCTGAAATAATGCAGCATGTTTTTATCTTACATTTGTTGGTCTTTTTATTAGTTTTTAATATCTTACCGTAAAAGAAAAAAAGACAGAACTGTAATGAACTCTGTCAGACACCTCAGCCCATCACTCCGTTATGGCAGGTGCACCACTGGGAAAGAGACATGGAAATCTGAGATCAGGTTCATGACCTTACAGCCCTGCTGTGGGTGACCTCTGTCAAATACAGCAGAGAACCAAGAGGAGTCAAATTTAAATATGTTGGTTTTCATTAGCTCCTAGAATAAACCATCCATTCAGAAAAATAAACTAAACTGGGAGATGTTAAAGACTCAGCCATTTACAGTTCAGGTCTGCAGCCAGCCCCAGCTGCCCAGCCCCAGGATCCATCAGGCAGCACAGGATTTCTGTACAAATCACAGACAGGACAATCAGACCCCAGAATGACAACTTAAAACTCTGCATCCTGAACTCTAATAGCGAGCTAAAGCAAATTCTGCGTCCTGGGTATAACTGCAAGCCTTTTCCTTCACACAGCTGAGATGTCTTAAGTTAGGACTGCTGTTGGATACCTCCATGTGCTCAGACTCCTGAGGGCAGGATCTCTTCCTAAGGCTGGAGTGTTAAAAGAATATTTCTAAGAAAAGGCAGAGAAATGATGCTTGAGAGTGGTGCTTTGTCCTGGGTACCAGGCTGCTCCTAAATTTTCCATAAAATAGTTGCTGGCTAAAATTAATTACCACACTGCTATATTTCCACCCTTTTTCATTACTATAATCACCAGGCAACTGAGCCTTTTTCCCAGCAGTATTGACTCAAGCTGAGAACACCTGATGAAGCAACTGGTGCATCCTGTGGAGGAAAGGCTGATGGGCTGTGATGTGTGAACAGCCCTGAGGCCCAAGAAACACCTGGGCAGTCCTGGGTCCCACCTCCTGAACAACTGCTGTGAGGACAACGCTGTTATGTAAAGACTGAGCACGAATTTTTTGTCATATAAGTTATAGTTTTAAGAAAAAATGGCCTTGATGCACTGTGCCAGAGCTCAGCACCATCAGTAGGAGAACCTTGGCCTGAAGCACCAAGAAATGCAGGAAGATTAACTCGGAAAGGAGCAGCTCAAGGGGAGCACTTCTGAGTATGGTGGCACGTGGATTGTACTTCACAAATTTACCTGACGCATCTCAACCCTCTGCTGTATCTTTCCACACATCACTGTCTGTGTGTTGGCACTCGGTCGCTGAACAGCTTCATTTGTTATTTTAAATAGACATTACAACGTGTTTGTCTATTTTATGATTACAGGAAAATTACATATCTTGTTTAATCTGCTTGTCAGTCTGCACATAACCAGAAGTGTCTCACTGCGATTATTGTTCAGTGAAAATCGGCACATCTTGCTGAGTAAGTTCAGGCTGCTTCTGAGTAACAAGGTATTACTCAGGAAAGACAGATTTTTTAATTTTTTTTTATCCCTGTCATTTCCATCATATTGAAATCAGAGAGGAGAAGGAATGTTGCAGGAAAAAAACCAAAAAAACCCCAAAGGTTAAATAAGCAAATAAAATCTTCCAAAACATACTCCATTCACCATTTCCTTTCAGACATGAGTATAACCATCTCCAAAATACTCCTTAACACTATCTCCCTACCCAGTTCATGGATACATTTATTTTTCAAAGATGTACTATTGAAATACCTACCTGCCTAAATCTTGACCTACAATATTTGGCTCAGCTTCAAAACAATTTGTTTTATGTGGTGTTCTTCAACCATAGCATCACACAACACTTTAAAAGATGAGATCAGCAGGTAGGAGGCATGTAGAAAAATATTACCTTCACCAGTGGAAATGGCTCATTATTCTGACCTTTTGCTGTTTTAGTTATACCTTGGCTGCCATACACAAGCATAAGCTAAAGAAAACTTCACATGGGAAATAACAAACTGGGTAGATGATTTCATGACTGAAGAGAGCAATTAGATTATCTGTTTTTTAACCTGGATACAAGATACAAGTTTAAAAGAATAGCTATGAGAAGAACACACATTTATTTAAATTTATTAAAACCAGTTTATAGTTTTAGACATTTCCATGGTATTGAATACATGTTCACTGAGGTACAGATAATAATTTTGTCTAATGAGGTATGAACCCTGACAATACTGCCCAAGTTAAAAGGCCAAAGATGAAAGTAGGGAGTGATGAAGTTTGTGAATGGTGATAATGATTGGCAGAATGGATAAACTACAGAGAGGTCTAGAAGTCAGCAGGAGCAGATCACCTGGACTTCTTAGCACTCTGGACTTACTGGTATAAAATGCATTTCCAGAATTAGCTCACAGTTTCTCAGCCTTGTCAGTAAATTCTAGTTCAGTGCCTGAGGAATGCTTGCAGACCAAAGCAGTAATTTGGTGGCAGGAGCAGAGCAGGCTCTGGTGGGAAAAGTGCTCAGGAATATTCAGTGGTGGTAAAGGATGTTAGGAAGCGTCTCAGGGCGAGCTCTGGAAATCTGAGGAACGTTGAGGAGTCTGTCCCTGCTGAGGCAGGCCCCCTCTCCTGGCCTGTTTCCTCACCCATGTATACAATTCCACTCAGCTCATCTGGTCACTGGATAACAAGGACTTCTAAGTGGAAAAAGTGTGACTTAGTGTGGTTTTATAGGTGTTCCTGCCTTATTTATGGGAAGCCAGCTCACAGTATGGCATCATCCGTGTTCAGTGTCTCTCTGAAAACAGTCTCTTGCACAGGACTGAACCATCTCACTCCCTCATGAGGATCAGCTCACTCACAACCAATGCTGTGTTCCCACACATGGATTCATGGGAATGGCCCAGCCCAATGACCCAGTAAGACCAGATGAAAATCTCTACTGTGCCTCAAGCAGATACACCCCAGCATGGCAATGCCATGCTCCCTTCATGTGGCACACCAAGATGTCTTGGTCCTCTTCTGGAGCAAGAATTTTCAGAGATAAATAACAAGTTTAGATTCTCAGCTCTGCTGCCTCATCTACTGCTGCAGATATAATGGTGCAACAGAGCTGGGAAAGGTGTGCAACTTTTAAAACCTTGCAGAGAGGTCAAAAGATTATTAATTTTCTTTTACTGATACTTGGGGGGGGGGGGGGGGGGAAAGAAAAGGGAAAAAAAAAAAAAAAAAACGCAATTTTTTTTTATTTA
>VZTJ01003580.1:1581487-1611314 GCA_013397795.1 Orthonyx spaldingii
TTTTTTTTTTTTTTTTTTTTTGCAAAGCACTTCAAGTCTCTAGATCCCAAAATAAAACTCTTCCCTCTGCCCATCCTATAAATCAAGTACCTGGTGAGCAGAAAACTCCAGTGAGGAATCATTTCAGCCACCTGCAGCTTTTATGGTCAGGTACAGTTATATTTTTATGTAGCTGCATGTACCTTTGCATGCACAGGAAAGGAAAAATGCATTTTTTGTTATTTTTTTTGCAGATGTCATTGACACATTTTATGAGTGGCTATAATGTAAATAAATAGCATCCCTGTATCCTGCTCCTTGCTTCATACTCCAGGGCACAAGCAGAAAAGGCTGAGAAATAAGTTGATAAAACATGATGGTTCTCAGTGCCAATTTCAGCATTGCAGAGCCCCAGATTATTGGAGGCACAGCTGCAAAGGATAACACTGAAAATGAGAGTCTCAGGTGATGTGCTTTAGAGGCTGAAGGGCACCACAAAGATCAGCCCCATTTCTGGCTCCTGAGAATAACTATGGAATTGCCATGGTATTTACACAAGGGCTTCCTGCATTACTTCAACATTCAGCTACGGCATTCTGGCACATTAAAAGTTAACCTGGCTCTTCCCTGGCTTCTCAAGGGAGAAAAAAAGGAAAAGGAGATGAAAAAAAAAATCTATTTCTATTTTTTTTTTTTTTCCAGAATCCTTTTTTAAATCTTCTGATTATGTCAGAGAACAGTCCAACTATGCCAAGGGCTTGGCTTAAGACAATGAATACAGTTTTGGTGCTGATCACTGCTTCTCTCAAACACTGTTTTGAGATATTGTCTCCACAAAGTACAGCAAACTTCTAGCATAGTGTAGCCTATCACAGAAGGCAAAATTGTATTATTTTGCAGCATTTTTTCCTTTCTTGTTTCTGCTGTAGAAGAAGTCAGATTAGAAAATTCATTGAAAACTCCTCACTGTTACCTGACTACACCTGTACAATTAATTAAAACTATTCAATATGCATTGAATCTATGATTTGTTTTTATTTTGTTTCATGCTTTCATACCTACTGTGAGTGAACTCCAGCCACACCTGCTGCTGGCCTCCCTCTGGCAGCTGTGGGACCACATCCCCTCAGGGTATGTTCCCACCAAATGGTTCCATCCTGCCATCATCTGAAGCTTTGCAAATGCCACAGTTTTCATGAATTCAATCAGATTTTTTCTGTGTGTATGTGCCAGTGGCATTTCAGAGCGATGAGGAGACAGTAATTCCCATTTCCTGCAGCAGCTCTTCGACACATTTCTCCCCAGACTCACAAGGAGTACAAATCCAGTAACCTCCAGTGGTTAAACTTCAGTTCACAAGCAGCTTTGGTTATTTCTTTAGTGTAGCATTAGTAGTTGTTTTACAGGCATTTTATTTAACATGAGAAAGAAAATTGGTTCTGTGGATGGCAAGAAAAAGTTGCTGGTGTCCTACTCCAGTTTTGGTGCTAACTTGCTTTTTCAGCTCTGTCATGTTTCCCTTTCCTAAACTGATCCATTTTCAGAAACCTACAATAGGAATCAGCTGGTAAGGGCCCCACATTTGAAGAGAATACAGTAGATCACAAGAGGATTCTGTAGGAAGCACACATCCACAGAGAGCTGTTTTCTTCCTTCCAGAATTAACCTCACTGTGGCACAGCACGGCTTTTGTATTTGTAATAGTACAAGTTAGAGTAATATCTAAAATATCTGGAGAAAATCCTCCATCTCTGTGTCCCACAAAGCCACTCTCTAACGACCTGTTACAAAGTGATGCCCTTACTTAGCCCTGCTCTGCACCACACAGTGCAGCTCCAGAGCTGTGGTACAACATCTGGTGTGGCTGTACCCCGTGAAAGCAGCAGCTTCAACTTTAATGAGATGAATGTCTGAATTTACATAAATTCAGCCATACATATTTAACACACAGCTGCAGAACTCCTTCCCAAGCCTCACTGTCTCATGCAAAGTCAGCCTGTCACTTGCCTGGTATAAGCCTGCAACATCCAAGGAATCCTAAGCCAGAACACAACCCAGAAAATTCTGTGTATCCTCACAGTCACATCCAGTTTCAAGTGATGTCCTTTAAGTGGCTGATGAATGGACATTATTATAAAGATGTCTACAAGACAAGTCTATCACAGGATCCTGAAAAAAATTAAAGACTTCAAATGCCATTAAAGTTAATGAATTAGGTCAAGTCAGGTAATTTATCACCTGTCTGAATTGGAATCCAATCTGCAGCATCCTTTAAAAAAAGACACATTCAAATGAGGTAGCGCTCTCAGGGAAGTTCATAGTGAAGATAATCATAATTTAAATGAGAAAATGCCTGCATAGTTTTTTTGGAAAGTCTGACAAGGGATTCTGTGCAAAAACAGCATGGTAAGCAAAAGCAAATTTTCCTCAAATTAATTTGACCTTGATGAAAGGCACATATTTTTATCAATCAGACTTAACAAATATTGACTTTAGGCATTAACCGAAGACATACATAAACATTCAGGTTGTTGAAACAGTTGGCAAGTTCGTTTTCCTTCTGAAATCACAGTTTGCTGATGGAGATCAAACTGAACTTAACCTCTTAAAAAAACCTGTGGTGCCTCATAAAGCAAGAGATGGATGGATTGGCCTTCCCTGCCTATCAACTGCTAAAAAAAGATGTGTCACACAGGCAGACTGAAACCTAGAGCCAGAGTGCTGAGTAGGATACACATAAAAATGACACTTGGTGTGACTATAACCACACTGGGCACTGTTCCATGGCCCATCCTCGTTCAGCAGCACCAGCTGGAGGCTGTGAGGGCACTTCTGCTTGTGCGACCCCTTCACCAAAGAGGTTTCACTTCCATGGGAAGGCCACCAAAGCAGCTTGCTGCAAGGACGTTATGGGTCACTGAGCAGAGGACTTGCCTGAGAAAAGACTAACACACAGTCACTACTTAATTTTCAAAAATCTGAAGGATGAAAAAACAAGCTAATTGTACTTTGTATTCTCCGCTCTTGGTGAAGGAGAGAGGGGAGGAGAGCAGCTTGTGTACAACAGTGCTGTCTTAAGTCACTCTAAGAGTATTTGAATGAAGAATCAACCCTCACCCTGAGAAAAGCGAGATTCCCAACACATTTCCTGGGTGAGGCATGCCCAGGCACTCACTGAGTAGGTGCAGGGTCTGTCCTGCCAAGCGAGGCACCAGCTCCAGGCTGGGTGTCCCTGCTGGAAACACTTCCTACTTGAGAGCACCAACAGCTCTTCTCTGAGCCCAAGAAATTCTCTGAACCACCATATTCCTTGGGAGAAGGCAAGAGCAGGTACCACAGCAGCAGCCAAGCATTTGCAAATGTTCTGTAAGGTGAGTATGAGACTGGACTTGAGTACAAAAAGGCTTTTTTTTCTGTACCACGGTATTCAGGCATCTGTTTCGTGTCATATCCAGCCTTCACCAAAGAAACACCTTGAGACATCCCATGCCAATGTTGACATTTCAATTATGCTGCATTTAAATAGATTTTGTTGTGCTGAGTCTTATGTCTTGCTAAAATACTTCCCCTTCTAAATATAGAGTTACAGAGTTATTTACTAAGGTAAATTCTGACAGGCAATGTACCAAAGGAAGCAGCAAAGCAGAAAGTCACAGTATTTGCCTCCTCTTTTTAAAAATTCTTTCTGTCTCTCTATTTTTCATCTGCTCCCTGACTGGAGGCTGTGCACAGAGAACACCGCAAAGACAGAAGCAGAGCTCCGTAAGGAATCTTCAGAACGGGTTTCACATGGGGAATGGCAAAATAAGGTTTCTTTTCTCCTAGAACTGGCTGTAAAATGAGCTGGAGATCAGCCTACCTGCTGGAGTAGCCAAAAAGGGTCCAGGCCAACGTAAGAAATGCGTGAACAGCCTGGGAATGAAAGGCTGTAAGTAACTCAGGGAGCCACTCAGCCAACCAAGCGCGACAATACTTTTCCCTCAAATATTCCCGAAGCTTATGGGAAGCAAAAGGAGCAAAGAACTGGCAGATAAAAAATTGCCTCCATAATTTAGCAGCCTGTCTGTAATGAGTGACTTCTCCACAAGCCGTGGAAATGTCAAAGTCTCTGCTAGCAGAGTGTGCAGAGCTCCCTTAAACGGCTCGTGCGCAGCGAGCCCTCAGGAACCTGCAGGCTCCTGAAACATGGAGCAGCTTCACACTCTTTGAAGAAAGAAGAAAAAAAAACCTAAGAGTCAGTTAAGTTTTAGAACTGTCTCCTCTTCCACCTATTCCTGGCTCAGGAAAGTGACAGTTGGCTAATTCCAGACTCTCTAGGTATAGAGGTTTTGTTTTTTTTTCCCTAGCACAGGCTGTGCCTCTCTGCTGCTTTAGCTGTTCTGCAAGTGACAAATGGTACCGAGCCTGAATATTTCCCTACATGTATATTTAAGATTTGTACTAACTGCTGTTTATCCAGAGAAAGTAATGGCTTTGAATCCTGATGAAAATTACAGCACGATACAGGCCAAGTTTTTACTGAATCTGGTTTTATGAGAAAGAATAAAACAAGTGTGCAGAGCTCTTCAGCAAGTTATACTGCTCACTTTTTTCATACACCTAGAAATATTTCAGGCAGTGTGAAGGTGATCTCTGGAGGATATATCCAATACCCACTGTTACCCTTACAATCCCATGCTGAAACATCATTGCCAAAAATAGCCTCCTAGAGGTGACACTTCTATAAAAGATGTCACAAGTTGCAGCAAAAGTCTCAGGAGTATATAAGCCATCTTTACAGTGATACTGCACTTGTATTTCATGCATTTTCCTTTTCCTATTTGATATTCCTTTTCCTATTTTACAGGAAGTTTTTAGGTTTGGAGATTATTTTTCATACATGCAGTTATGCATGGGGCTTGCTTGAAAAACCTCATTGTTATATAAATGTGAATAGATCTACAGAACAGTGGGTTTGAGCCAAAGAAAGGGATCTGGAAGCTAAAGAGCAAGTGACCAGTTTGTACATTTACAAGGCAAAGCAGCAGATATCGCAACCAAAAAAACCTAAATTGATAAAAGAAGCAAAAATACAACCATACCCCACACATTACCCATGAAACAGGTAATGAACAGATGTTAGCACAGCTACTTGTGCAAAGATTTTCATCTGTGTGTTCATTTTCAGAAGTCAACAATACGCAAAACGATTTACACACAACCTCATGCACGTGCCTTTGTGTGATCAGTGCAGAGATGCTTTTCACCTTTCCCCAAACCATTCATGCACTGGCTGAAACAGAAGAGACAGGGAAAGAAGAAGTGAAGAAATCCTTTGGAAAGCTGCCTGGAGGCTGGCTGTGCCCAGCCCGTGCTGGATATTTCTGCACAGGTAATTCCCATCTCTGACCTGCTCGTGCAGAGCTTGGCAGCTCCTGCCAGCACCGAAACCTGCCCAAAACACACAGCAGTGACAAGTCCCAGCTTCCTGAGACCTCTGCCTGGCCCAGCACAGAGACATCAGCATAGCACTCAGGTAATCTGAAGCCACATTAGACACTTTTTCAAAGTATCAACACTGTCATATGATTTTATTGCAGCATCTCCCAAAAACTGGCTTTGCACCACAGTGACCACTCATTACTGCACTGACTTGGCCTTCACATTTTAAGGAATGATATCTGTCTACCAGTAAAATCCTATGGAATATTTATACAGAAAATGCTTATTATTATTCAGGTGACATAAAAGCTGTTGTGGGACCTAGAAGTGATGCTAATTTTAGGTCATATTTCCAACTGCAGTGAGCAGCTTCTTTTATTTTATATTTTATTCCACTTTCACTTGCTCTACTTGTCACTGCAGTGGGTGATTCAGGTACAGGATGCAGATGAGCTGCAGGATATTAGCTACTGGTATAAGAAATATTTCCAGAGTTTTACTACAATGCTCTAGACTCATTTCACATACAAAACCATTAAGATAAAATATGAGTGGAAAAAACAACCCCGAATGGTTAAATTAATAAAAAAAGAATTGTGTAAATTAGGTAGTATCAGCATATCCCACATCCTACCCTTTTTGAAGGGAGAGAAATACAATTTTTAAATGGCTTTAAATACAACTAAAAAGCTCTTAACTTTTTTTTTTTTAAAGCTGGAAGAAAATAATCAAGAATCAGAAATTTTAGCTTCCCTTCAAACACAATTTGCTGCATTAACAAAACTATGATCCTACTAGAAGTCCCTCTCAATTGAAGTTGTTGTGGGTTTTTTTGCGATAATGGATATATTTATTAAAACAAGCAAACAAACAGACAACATCAGAAAAACCCACGTAACCTAGCAGGTTTTTTGTTCTACACTGATGTAAGTTTAGGGCCGTTAATAGTGGCTACCTTTGGGGGAAAAAAACAAATTCACAACCTAAGACTCAAGTAGGATTCATACACATCCTCTTGATTTTGATGCTAAGGATGAATAAAATTAAAGATAATCAAGTTTTTTGTTTCTGACATGGTTGGTTTGCAAACAAAATGTACAGATTGTTCTGAGGGGATCAAAACACCACAGTGATGAAGGGAAAACATCCCACAGATTGTGCAAGTGGATACATCTTTATACTCTGCTGAAATGCTACGGTATTCAAATTGTGTCTGTTCACGCTGAGGTTGGATTGCCCCAGTTTAGGAGTTTTACAGACCTGGGGGTGTGATGTGATTAGTTATCTTCTGTCCCAAAATGAATACAGGAGGAGTGTACCACTTCCCCTTCTTCAGGTTACTGAAAGGACGCATAAGGTTTGGCTCCCACAACATTTTACTAAAAAGGTACATATTCCTCCAGTTCTTTCCTCTTGGCAGAGCAATTCTTGTCTTAATAAGCACAGCAAGTCTCATCACAGCTACACAGGCATGGGAATAAATTGTAAAGAATTACATTTACTTTACTACTCCATCTACTACTCCTAATACATCTACAGTACATTGCTACTACCACCTCTGACTGCACCACTCTGATCCACCCAGTTGTAAGCAAGGAGACCTTGGTTGACCTCTAGGATTCACCCTAAAATATTTAAACAAATTACTAATCATGATAGTAATTTTGGTTCCTAGGAGTAAGGATAAAATGAAAAGGAAAGTCAATTTCCTTGTAAGAAGGAGGTAGAGTATAAAGCAGAGATGTGCCAAAATTCAGACTTCACCTTTTAAAAGCAAACCCAGGTCTTCATTGCAATACAAATGAGAACAAAACTGGGATTATACTTGGATGAAAGGACTGGTACCAAGACTCCCAATTAAAATTATACCAGCAAAATCCAGCAATGCGTCAACCAGTAAGAAATCCAATTGTTCTGCAGCCCCCGGCTGCCTACCAGCCTTAGCTATCAGAAAAATACAACTACATCCAAAACTATTTCCAAAAATTCGTATGGAGAACTTCTAAGGAACCCGTATTACTTTTCCTAACTTTTTACAATCTATCATGTTCTCTGAAGTGCCTTTATTAGTGCATTCAGGGTTTTAATAAATTGAGAGACCATCCAAGATCAGAGATTTACTTCCTTTCAAGCAGCACCTCCAAAAACCCTTCCAACATTCAGAAGTTCAAACCGAATGCTGACTATCACAGCGTGCTCTTCCTGACCTGAATATTTCAAATTCGGTTTTCTAATGAAAATCTCCCATCAAACACTTTTTTTTTTTTTTTTTTTTTTTTTATTGACAATGGCGCGCTCCTCGGAACAAAGAGAATGACGCCTCGAGAATAAGAAATGTGTATCTGCAACCCCTCCATATTTCACTGGCGACAAAAGTTCTCTGACTTCATGCTTTCTCCACACAAAAAAAAAACGACAGGGAAAGCTGTGCCATTAAAATCATAGGAGAATCAAGAGTGCACTAAGAGCCCATTAATGCTGCTAATGAGGCTGATACCGCTGCGGCGAGGTGCTTGTGGCGGCTGCTGCTCCACAATTGAGGCAGCCGGGTGGACTCAGAGCCGATTGTCAAACACCCATAAGGCAGCACGGGGAGGTCACGGGTCTGTGCGGCATCAGACACGTGGGGGAAGCCAGGAGAAGAAGGATTGTTTGGAAAATAGGGAGTATGCAAATGCCATGTCTTTATCTTAGCAGGATGAGCGTCTGACAGAGGAAAGCTCTGTTATTAAACCCCAGGATTGCTCCTGTGCTCCACTCAGGGCTCTGCAGCCTATTCCAACCTCCCTCAGCCACTGCAACGGAGCAGGAGGATGACTTAGAGGAGCTCTCAAAGTGTCACCACTTCCCATGAATAACCTGAGACAGGGCACACACACATCCACATCCACCCAACCTGTGCAGCTCGGCCTAAAACTGTGCGGCATAAAATACAACAATCATAACTTCACATTTTCAGAGGGCACCATTTGTTACGGGATGGGTGCCTGCTGCGTGTTTTATCTTCTGCAGATGAAAAATTTATAGCGGCTCTTGAAAACGTTTCTGAGAAATTCGAGGAACTTGCTACCAACTTCCAGGGTAGAGCAGCAGCCATGAATTCCTGCCTGGTGACACAGAGGTGTGGGGAAGCAGGGCTCCCAAGAGCAGCAGGGCACTGGCAGGACTCATCAACAGCACACACAAAGTAAATGAATCAACGGAGGCATAATCATGTGGGGAAGGCTGAACTGAACTCAATATTCCTGTTTTATTTGGAAGAGTGAGACGGGACAAGTATTGCTGTGTCAGGCAGGTCAGTGAACTAATGTGATGGATTACTGGATCATACATACTACAAAAACGTTCCTATTCATACCTAAAGTGTGACTGAAAACTGGGGGAGGGAAAAAAAAATCCATAAATTTCTAAGTCCATATTAAAGACACTGATGTTTCCCAGAACTCCAGAAATCACTTCACCTCTGGTTTTATTTTCCACAATTAATGGACACAAATACATTGATAAGCAAGTATTTGTTAGCTAAACTTAGAATTTAATTCCACGTTTAAATGAATTAGCTTCAGATTAAATTATTTAATTTCATTCTTTAAAGATACAGACAGCAAATATAAGAGGTGGGTATTGATAAAAATCTGTGGAAACACAACTGAAAACTGGGAAAAAACAACTAGCAGAACACCAAAAATCCCAAGTTAAGAGACCTGGTAAGATAACAATTACAGCTGAAAAATAAAAAAGCTAATGTATTTCCACGACCTCCCATCTCTTGCAAGAATTACTATATCCCCAGATACAATCTCTTTTTTTCTTTCTTTAATGAAATGACATTCAAAAGCCCTTCAAGAAGAACAACTGGCAGCAGCTGCAATATTCTTTAGATTTTTAAAAAGAGATGAGATGACCTGATTGAAAAATGCTGGTCAGTAACAATAGCTTTGTCCCATCTTTCTTTTTTTCCTTTTTTTTTTTCCCCAAAGGAGAAAAGTGCTCCCTGACTGAGCAGAGTGGGCACAAAGCGTGTTCTCCTAATCACTCTGAGGTAACAGGTCCCAGCTGAGCTCTACCAGGCAACAAGCTTTCTATTTTCTTTCAAAGAAAGGGAGGTAGACCTCATTTAGAGAATTTAGAAGTTGGATGATTTTTTGATTCCCCCTTGTGAATAGAAATGGCTGCAAAATAGGCAGACTAGTGCTGCAGCAGCTCTTCAGAGCCATATTGGGTTTATTGTGGAAAAGAAGAACTTGGTACCTCTTCTGCAGGAAACAAACACGTGTGGACACCCACAGGCTCTTCTCAAACTGGCCAGTACTCCTAATTCTGCAGGGAGGGCTAATAAACTTGAATTTTGATCTGTTTAAAATTGTTACTAATGGATCATCAAAGTTTTTCAGAACAGACAAGAGATACAGTTCTGCCCCTGTGTCAAATACTATAATCTGCAAGGAAAAAAAACCAAAACCAATGGATAATTTGGGCTGTTTTCCCTTGACCCTGACAAGGAATGACACAGAACACAGAGCTAGGGTTCATTTGGATTTCGTAATTTCATGACTGGAGCCTGCCAGTCAGAGAGGAAATGTGTTAATTAAATCAACTCAGGTGCAAGGGGGGATTAGGACTCCTTTCTCTGTGTGGGACTGCAGTGGCCAAAGGTTATCGCTGAGAATATTAAAACTAAAAGATGCTGATAAAACAGCTTAGCATGTTTAGCAGCTGCTGCACAAACACAATAATCATTTCCACACTGAGCACAGAATCGATACAGAGAATTACTTCCAAATGCCTGCCAGGGTGTTCTCAATGTCACCAGGGAAGGTCTCCAATCCCAGAGTCATCATCCGAGTTCCTCTCCCACTCACTGCCCTCACCGACATTTTTTCTAACTCTGAAAACTCCGTTTGACATCCTGCTCCTCCTCAGTTGCACCTCTTCATCTGCCCGGTCCCATCCTCTCCATCCCACAGTTTGAACACAAGGGGCACCAACAGAATTAATTGTATCTTCGGCTGCTCCATCAAAACAAAAACAAAAAAACCCAAAACCAAACCGAACCAAACCAAAATCCAAAAAAAGCTCAAACAAAACAAAACAAAACAAAAAAAAAAAAAAAAAAAAAAAGGCAAGACAAATTTTGACCAGAAAACTTTTACCCATCTTTTCTGTTTTCTTTTTTTTTTTCCTACCTTCAATTTCATAAACAAAATCTGTGGCCAGTTTCTACTCCTCTTGCCAGCTTTGCTATTCAGTATTTTTTTTTTATTTCAAAATTTTTCTTTCCAGTAAATAATTTGAATTTTTTCTTAACTTTGTACGCTTCAGTGCTTTGCAGTTACTAACAGAACTCCTAGGCCCTCTTGTTATTTTGAATTTCTCTGAGTCTTTTATTTTTGAGTCTCTGTGGCTACCATATCTTCCCAGCTTTTAAAGAATTTATTTTATGCATTTTCATAAAACTTTTTTTTTTTTCAAATAAATACACTGCACTTAAATCTACAGCTCAGTGCTCTGTGCATCCCAAAACAAAGCACCAAGAGCCAACAAGTCAAGCAAATAAGAACTGTAATGACAGAATTAATCTACTTTTACTTTTGATTTGAACTAAACTAAGGAAAAATTAATGTGGTAAAAAATTCCACAGAAGTGTTGCATGAGTAAATTCCACTTAGGTAAGTTAAAGAAATAAGAAAATGAGATATTAAAACAGAATGAGTAATTGAGTGGAAAACCACTGAGTATCTACAAAAAGAAAAGGAAATGGAGATGGTCATTGTAGGTGGGCAGGGATAATGTGCAGAGACCTGTTACCTGTATCTGACACTTTGGTAGCAGAACTACTATAATCCATATTTCATACTTAAGGAAAAAAAAAAAAAAAAAACCAAAACAAACAAAAAAAAACCCCCTCACCCTTTCCATTCTATGCTGCAATATTTAATTGCCAACTCTAAACTGTTTGCAAGTACTTATTCCTTAAGTACAGAGGTAAAAAAAAAAAAAAAAATTAAATAAAACCCCAAATACATAATATCTGGTGGCATGATAAAACATTCCTTTCTAAAAATTAGTTATAAGCTCTGGTAAAAATCATTAAGACTACTGAATAACTTTAAGTGAGTCTCTTCATATCTTTTAGCTTTTTATAGATTTTTGCTCTCCCACATCTGAATCATGCTGCAAACAATGCACATGTGGTAGAAAATCAGGAAAATATTAACCAGAAATCCAATGTGAAGAACAACAGCAGCTGCAGAGATAATGCAAGTTCTGATATTTAGGTTTCAATATCCTTTTAAAAGATGGAGAATATGTTCACTTGCTTGAACATCAATTATGGAACTCTAAGGTCACATTATAAGAGCTATCAAATAACACAGGATAGTAATTATTGCTGGAGATGCAATAGTGGTGCTGGAACAGGAGTAGAGATAAGGAAAGAAAGATTCTCTCTGAGAAGATCTAGTACACAATTTGAGTTCTAGTGTGAAAACTACTGTTTTGGTGACTCTTCAGCCAATCCCATGCAAAATTATTGTCAAAGCAATTTTTGTTGTTGGTATAAATCTGCTTCTCTACACCTCTGTACAACCGAGTTTCTAAATCAGAGGTATAAAAAGTACAATTCCTCAGCCAGCAGCTTCCCTCTGTTAGGAAGTGTGCAGGATCCTGAACTTTTATTGTCACAGAGACTTTGAAAGCTCTGCATGGTACAGACTCATGAGTCAAGGCAGACAGCTTGAATTTTCCAAAAGAGCTGTAATTTCAATATTACTTTAGGAGATTAAGATTGGAGTGTGATTTTTTTTCTGTCACAGAACACCCCGTCCTTCGTGGCTAGAATGGAAAAATGCCATCCACCATCCAGCAGCAAGTGTCAGCTGGAACACTCTTACAACCGTAAAAAATAAGAAGCTGGGCAAGCCTATGGAAAGAGGTTGAGATAAAGGTTGATTAGGGCTAGGAGGAAAAGAGATTTAATGGATAAAAAGGAGAATTTGAATAGTCAGAAAAAAGACAATGCAGCTGGCAGAGGAGGCAGTTTATACACACATGTGCAGTCAGAACCCTATGGTGAGCTGATACCTGCATCCTGATGAGAACAACATCAAGAATCCTCCCAGGAATCTCTGTTCCTAGGATTCTGAGGCTGGGGACAGCAGCAGTGCTCTGGGTGACAGCTGTGATCCTCTGGGAGGGTCACAAAAGGCAGCCCCTGAGCAGGAGGGAACGGGCAGGGCCGGGGGCTGGTGCTGAGCTCACCTGCAAAGCCACAGGAGCTGCACAAAGCAAATTACACCAAACCCCCATTGCTCAAGAGGGGCTCTTGTCAGTCTCTCCCTGAGGATTGTCACTCATCCTGATGAGAACTGTTATGGCCCTCATTCCAAGCTGCTGTTGTTTTTTCCCTGGTATTTCAGGAACACCAAATGCCAAGTCTTCTCCTGCCTCTCAGGATCTTACCCCTAATGTTACCCTTTCCTGCACATTTCTTTGTTTCTTCACTTGGTTCCTGGTGCAACTGGCTCTAGCCTACACTCATGACCTGCTTTTCTAACAACTTCTTTAGTTTTCATTTCTTTTATTGAAGAATAAGATTTCCTTAAATATGGGCATCCATAGTGCACACTTGATATGAAATCCTGGAACAAGTGAAAATGCCCATCCCACCCAAGAAGACAAGATGGGTGCTGAGACCCAACTTTGATCATGAAAAGCTGCTGCCTTTAGAAGTTATTCTTTGCCAGTGGATTCCAAACCAAGAAGCCAAAATCACTAAATACATGTACAGATGATTTTATTTTTTATTTGATATTTGATTTTGTTGGCTTTGTTGTAAAGCTTTGTGTTTAATTGGTATCTAAGATTAAAAACCACACAGAAATATTCTTTAAAACACTACTAAGTTCCAAAGGTTGGACTCGATAGTCTTAGAGGTCTTTTCCAACCCCAGTGATTCTATGATTCCATACCACATCGTGTTAAAACTCCTTTTACTATATAATATTTTCCTTATATTTTCCCTTGTGGTAAAATATTTCCCCAGCTGGCATCACTACAATAATTATCTTCTACTAAGACAATTGTCCTTTGTTATGAGATGGTGTTTTGGTTTGAGTTTCAATAATTATGCTGCTCACATAGCTGAGCTCCTTGCAATAAGATCTCAGGTACTGTGGTGATTTTTGCAGGAGCCTCACCAGCACAAAATACATTTTCCCATATAAGATTATTGTAACTCATTATCTGTATTTCTCTAAATTTTAGTTTCTCTTTGGGCAATGAACGCTTTGAAAAAAAAAATTAATTCTGTGAAGTAAATATTTTAAAATATGTAATGTGTGCTACCCTGTGGCTACTCAACATAGATATAACATTATTATAGAAATTACTATTTTTTTGCCAGTAACTCAGGGCAGAATTCCCTTTAACTGTAATTTATCCCTTTTCTTGTTGATGCATGAATAACTCAATTTCTCCTACATTGAAAATATAGTAGAGATGCACCTCTATTAAAATAAGCAGCGGGTTTTTTTTCTTGACTGTATTGAATGTAGGTAGGGGGCAGATTTAATATATAATCAGAATCCTCTTTTACAGACCTGGAGTTTATAACAGACTCCCTTTTTAAGTTGGTACTCTCTGATGAGGCATTTTGGATCTACCAAAAATTGAAGGATGAAGTGTTAATTAGCAGAGGTGATGCTAATGAAATATAAATATTCTAGCAGCTTAACGATAAAGAAAATGACTTTCAGATAATTTTTGGATCACGCTTGACAGTACCACATTAAATTGTGCTATACTTTAAAATTGCCCTTTTGCTTGCCTGGATGCCTGATAGCAGCTTAATTAGTAGCTTACATCCACTGAGAAAACAGAATTTCTTGTCCTTTTCTTACTTCTACTTTTTGAAATGTTGCTGGCATTAAAAGTTCCTTTCTAGTTCGGTGTTTGCAGCCTGGAAACAGAAGTTTGGCCCAAGCTCCAAATGGTTGGGACTGAAGATGAATGAGTAAAACAGGAAGAAGCACAACCAGAAGAAAAACCATCAGGAAAGGACACAAGGTGCACATTTTCCCTCTCCTTTCTTCCCATTCACACAAAAACCTGTTCTGACATTAAAAGAAATCATTGCAACAAAGCGATTCCTCGTTACTTCTGAGGAATGAGTCTGTCTAAATTTGAGACAAATGAGCAAATCTAAGGCGTTTCAGTTTCATTTCAAGAGGACTGAGGACACTCTTTAGAAAGGTCTTCTATTACACTTGAGAAAATCTCCCAACTTTGGTAAAAAAAAAAAAATAAAATCTGTATCATCTTGTTATTTCTTTGGTCCATAAGAAGCAGTGAGTAGTGAAACCACTTCAGCAAGTTCACTTTTCCAACTGCTGAAATTTATGCCCATATTTTACAATCTGAGGAAATTTTCCAATATAGCATTAATGGTTATTTCATTTTCAAATGGAAATGGTGGAAGGCTCATCAAACTCATACTCCTGGGAGCAATCCTGAACTAAAACAGGGATGACCAGAAGATACAACACAAATGTTTCATCTCTAATTTCTTAGATTAATTCATAAATATCTCTATGAGTCGATCACAGTAATTGTTAAGAGTCTTTTATAAATGAGCTCAGCAGTGCCATGCCCATAATATTCCAGTAAAAAAATTCTCTACCCTTAGATCAAAACCCAGAAATTAAGATTTATGCTTAATAGTAATTAGTGGGGAATTACAGGACCTCACCCTGCTTGTTCAAAAATGGTCCCTATCACTTTGAGTGAACAAATATTTACCTCTGTACTGTTTCCAGTAGATTACTGAATGGAAAAAAAAAAATGAATATTTTATAATTTTCAGTTTTTAATTGAATATTCATTTTCCATTTTGTCCAACTCTTTGGCAGATATACTAAATCAAAATTCCTGCTGGAGTTCTACTGAGTGTGCTTAATTGATAACACCGGCTAATTAAATTTACAACTTCTATGCATATTAATTCTCCATTTTTATTTTGGCACTCTGAAATTCCATCAAGCTGCTGTTATTAAAGGATGCAAACATGGGTATGTAGCCATTTCTGTTGCTTAGTATACATGTGGAGTTTCAAAGCACAGAATCCAGAACTTGTAATAAAATTGACTTTTTTGAACTCACTTGGAATATAAAAGACAAACTCAAAAAGCCAGACTTTTCTTAACCCACAACGATCAAAGCTGTGGTTTACTTAGGAAAGATAATTATTTGAATTTTTTTAGCTCGAGATACATATTATCATATATTAAAAGCCTTAGGGATATGTTTCAATGTATAATATCCACCCTGCAATTCACATGAAAATGTAATGCACATTTTCACTGGCAGTGAATGATGGATGCTCTCTGGACTAATCCAACTAAACTCAAAACACTTTGTGACTTCGCCCTCAAAAGTTTCTCCCCATGTGATTTTTAATCCAACCTTGTCTACCATGAGATTCAGAAAAACTTCCCAATCTCTGGATTTGTCCTTAGAATGCATTCACAGGTGGTTGAATTACTTTTTCCTTATTGATCTGAGGCTTCTTATGCACAGAAGAATTCAATGAAGAGGGCCACATCTGTATCGCTATAATTCTCACAATCACTCTCGTTTTGCAGCCACATCTCTGATTGCACAAGTTTCTATTGGATGAAAATAAATTCTTTTCTCTTTCAAAAGCTCATGCTTATTTGATATCAGCATCAACTCACACCACCTTGAAGGGAAGAAAACTTACAAAGACCAGAAGGGACAACTGAACTCCTGGGTTCAGAGCAGTAGCAGGACTTCCTCCCACTGGTTCTGTACATCTGGCCACCCACCAGCACATTCCAAATCTGGGATTGTATTACTCACACAAGAAGCTGAGATATTTGACAGCAGTTTGGGGGGGGGGGAAAAAATAGTTGTAGGGTGAGTGGGAGATTCAATTTTCCTTGGAATATTTTGCTCTTTATCTTCCTATTTCAAAAGATATTTTTTGTGCATTAAAAAAATATTGTAAGTACTACAGCACCACAAAGCAAGGAGATGCTTTCAAAACCGATTTAGACCATTTAATTCAATGGACTACTTTATCTGAAGTCAGAGAAAAGTGGCTTTGACAACCAATAACAAAACTTGGATCTTTCAGAATGTTGTGTTAATAAGACTTGAATTTGATGGACGAATTTCGCTGACCTCGCCATAAACCTTTTACATTCTGGAGATGTCCTAAACAGCACTCAGCAAACGTGCTTGTTGAAGAGAGGAATGGATGTGGGTACACTGGCTCTTATTGGCCAATCACTGCTTTGTTAGGTCTCATGTTTATTTCTGAAATCCTGATACAATTCAGGTCACTGATAATAACCAGCAGTCATTCCCAAAGGGTTTCTTTCAGTGTAACCCCAGTGAATTCATGCTGCTGTCTATTACCCACACCAGATGTGTGCCACTAAATAAACTGAGATTTACAGCCTTTGGGAGTAGTTAGTAAGTAGAAAGTAAAAACAAATAAAATACTTATTTTTCCATCAGATAAATTATATCTGATTGCAGGAAGGCTTTCATTACTGGTAAGATTCTCAAAGAATATGACAAAATGTACACCTGCTTGTCAAAACAGCTGTTTCCTTTCTTGGACAGGATGAGACCCACCCTGTGTCAGCCCCTGAATTAGGCAGCAGCAATAAGCTGTAGTAGAAATCCTTCTGAGGGCTGCTAAAATTCACTCCTTCACAAGAGAGACCAAGTAAGGACAAGCCAAACGGACAAGAAGAAGGAGAAGGAGGAGGAGGAGGATTTTCCCTCTGGCTCAGAGTGAGCTGCTGCCAGCTCCTCTGGGACTTTCCACAAACCCTCCCTGACCCGAGGGCTGACACCAGCACAGAGCACGAGGCCTGACCTTCCTCTTCCCACTCCATCTGTCAGGTTGAGCGCTCTCAAGTCCCAACACACCAAGTCTGATGAAGGCTGTGGATCCTGCAGCTGTGAAGGAGTGTTAGAAGACATTTAGTGTGGATACCTTCTGTGCCAGCCCTGGTTGTAATTATTGATTGCATTACCAGGAGCTAACAGACAACAAACAACATGGCCTTGCTATGGCCATGGAGGAAAAAGTACCAAGTTTCTCAAAATGGATGAAAGAAATTCATAGAATTGGGCAGAAAAAGGGGATCCAGATGCAACACTGTGGGAGATGCTTATCTGCCCAAAACAAAGGGCACACACTCCTCATCTCCCCACCAGCCCTTTTTCTAATATTTTCCCCAAACAATGACTCCTGGCTCCTGGCAGAGATTGGATCCTTGGCCAGATGGACCTTTGCAGAGAAGTTATTTTGGGGTCAGAATTAAAAGGAAAAGTTTCTCCCGCTGCCTTCTAATCCCCCTTACATTTACCTTTCTCGGTTACAGTACATAAAGCTATTGAATTAGCCAATAAAGGCCAAGTATTAAAGCTATTATTTCTGCACTTCTGAAGTTACACTTGAGAATAGAAGACTTGGAAGAAGTTCTGCTTGATCCTTAGGGGGAGAAAAGGCTTATTTATAAAAAGTAACAGATGTAGCTAGATGAAAAGAAGCCAACCATACCACTTAAAAAAAAAAAAAAAGAGAGAGAAGAGAGAGAGTAATCCTTCACTCAGCAAAAAAATGGATACTTGCAATATGTGAAGATGCTATTAAAACGCTTCTCAAATTTTCAACTTGAAAAATGTTTTTGCTCATCAGTAAATTGAATTTTTCGGGGAAAAAAAAAATAATCCTAAAATCACTGAATCATTTGGGCAGGATTTTTCAGACAACAATGAATGTGGAAGGCTTCTCTAGTTTTATCAAGAAATGTGTCTTTTCTTCTTCTATTGTAATTCTTCTATTCATTAAACGAGCTTCAAATGTCTCAGTTTATATCTGAAAATGTTTATTCTGCACCTGATAATCTGCACTAGTAGGCCATGGTAGTGCATGGAATTCCTTGCTGTGCCTTTACAATGCCCAAGAAGAATTTAGGCTGAATTCAGAGGAGGGGGAGACAACAGAATGACACGTGGGTGACAAATGGCTGCCCCTCCTGCTCTCTGGGCAAGTTTAGAGCCTGATTTGGAACACATTTCTTTTTGCACAGGGATGTACAACTACCAATGCATGGCAGCACGATTGCTAACAAGAGCCTTGTGGCTTATAAACCTTAACATATGAGGTTATTTTAATTCCTTCATCTAAAAGCAATTCTCCCAGGTGGCTTCTAAAGACCGAGATAACTTATATTGGTGTGACAGAGAAGCTGAGAGGAAGCACAATATTTTATTGATGATTTGAAAAAGTCATCAGCGGGCTGCAATTTGTATTCTAACGAACGTGAACTGTGTTGTTGCCATCCCTTAAAATAACTTATCAACCAGCCAGAATTATCCTAACTTTGGTCTCTCAGATGCAGAGTAAGTGGAGCTCAATGGGCCTAATCTAACACTATTTGTGCTAACAATCTGCTGAGCAATACAGAATTAATTCACAGCAGCACCACCACAGACAGTGCTGGAGGAAATTCATGGTGCTAAGGATTAAAACCGAAGGACAATGATTACCACAGGTATGGGGTTAGTATTTGCAAACTGCTTTTAGCATTTATCTCCTTACAGGAATAATTAAGCTTGTTCTTGGAAAGACTGAATAAAAGACAAAAAGGACAAAGGCATGAATACATAAATAGCTGTGGGTTGACATTAGAGGGAACATAACAGCTATGACACTTGATTTTAAATAAACAAAGCATGTTGTGTAGCAATGGAAGAAATAGAAGAAAACTGAACAGCAGGACCAAAGGGTTGAGAAAAAAGCCTCTTCCATTGCTTATTCCAGGACGTTCACCTGCAGCAAATGCTACCTATGCTGCATTCAGTGAAAGTAAAAATCCATTTCCCTACATTCAACACCAATATGCCTTTCAGAAGTAGGTTTGTTTGGTTGTGTTTTTTTTGTTTTTCTGGGTTTTTTTGGTAATGAAACAGAATAACATTTAAGACACTTGAAATACAAAAGCAATGTCACTGTAAGTCTCCAGTTGCCCACTCAGTTTTGGTCCTGTGTGAGCACCGGTGATAATCCTCTTCAAAAATCAAGAAACAACCAAAACCTCAGCTGAAGCCATTACCCCTCTGAACCTTTTTGATCAGAAGGCTCCAAAGGATATTAGCACAAACTTTACATGTTTTTGTACAACAATTATGCAGAACTTCGTATATTTCTTCTGCATATTTACAATTTAGAATTGATCTGGGTGCTGGAGGTTATTTTCCTCTCATACAAACAACAAGTACAGTATCAACAGCTACACCCAAGGGAATAATACCTTCAGTAGGGAAGCCCAGGCCCATCCATTTTCTGTAAGAGCTGAATGGGAATGACTACTCAAACTAATAGGTTTTAAAATGTTTCCTGAGATAAAGCAGCAGTACTCCAGCTTTTTTTTTTTTTTTAAATTTCATTGTGATTCTGTTAGGAAACAGGTAGGAAGCAATAATTCAGTACGTAATTCCATTTACACACAGATCTGAATGCAGACTTGAGACTCCTTTATGTAATTCAGGGCTCTGGGATTGTCACATTCAGTGTATCTTGCTACAGCCTTGTATTATAGATTGCAAATGCAGAGCAGTTGTTAAGTTCCCCATCCCTGGGGAAAGTGCAGGCACTGCAGATTTAGAATGCTCTGTCTGCAGGCAGGAGAGCCAGCCAGCAGCTCTGTGCATCAGCTTTTCTCCTGGCCAAGGAAAAAGTGACCTTGCTCCTGTCCGTCTTAGCAGCTCTGAAAGACACAGAAGGAACTGCATGAGAGGTAGGCAGCAGCATAGGAGAGGAAGTGGAAATCTCACCCCTCGGGGTTGCAGCACAAATAAGCTCTGTAAGACTGTAAATATATGCCTGTCTACCTTTCTCTGTGCTTTTTCCCCCCATGTTTTTTCATATTCACCTTCCCTCTCCTGCCTTTCCTCCCAGGCAGGCTGTTCCTGTCTATCACCTCGCCAAGGGACCAGGTGGCACTGACACGTCGGAGAAAGCAGCAGCAGCAGCAGCACTGATAAAGGACGTGGGAGCCACACGGATCATGATGAGTGGTGCTGGGAAGAGGAGCAGCACAACAACTGGCACCCAGCTCCTCTGTGCCCCTCAGCAGGTGCAGCAGGAATCCGTGGAACTAAACAGCATCCTGGGAATACAGGGGCTGGCTTAAAAATAACCTGTCAGTGGGCAGAAAGGCTGGGCATATTCATACACACACACAGCAGTGCCCAGACGTGTGTATGTATCAGGTTATGTTATAGATCTTGCACTCTGTGTTGGATGTAAAGTCAGCTTTGCCTTCATCCACGTGTCCAGGTCAAGCTCCTGTCCCTGAGCCCTGCAGAGATGCTCTTGTCCTCTCTAATAACACAGCTCGCAGAGCAAATGTTGTGTGTCTCATGAGCTCCAAAATCAGAAGGCATGCAGAGAAATATGCAAGGGAAAAGCTGGGATTTGACATGATAATCTGTTCATGGCAAAGCCACTGGACATTCATTTTTGTTCATGTGTAATTCAGAGAGGGAATTCAACCTGAAAGGAACACATTGTGTGTGCAGTTGGGCACTCACAGTAATGAAGAATTCAGGAATAACCTTAAAAACCAGAAGAGCATTGCTCTTCAGAACACAGCTACACTTTTCAAGTGTGTTTTTTTCACTTGAACAGACAGTTTGCAATTCTTGAAGCTGTTGGACTATTTCAACCAAGACGAAGGCTGGGAGTTTTAAAGATATTATATTCTGACAAGATTTGTGCAAATCTAGAGCTTGGCATGTGAGAAACTTATTTCCTGACTCCATTAACAGGGAAGCTGTAAAAAAACCTCTCTCCCTGGTTTGTCCCAGTGAGTCTGGCAATCACCTCACACACTCTGCCGTGCCACTGAACCCTGGGGCAGCACTGCTGGGGTACCCCACACAGGGCTGCCCACTGGAGTGAAGGCTGGGGGACAAGGAAGGGTTTGGGGAGCACTAAGGGAGGCAGGCAGGGAGCTGGAGGGCAGGGATGAGGAAAGGCAGACTGTGGAGGGAAGGATGGCAGCAGAGTCAGGCCTGGAAGGAATGTCTGAGTTATCTTAGGAAGGGGAAAGGGACACTCATGGGTTTACAGCAGCTTGGTTTTCTGGGGGATGGATGAAGATGCAAGATACTATTCCATTTCTTAATATAATATATGATTGTGAAACAATTCTTTTGTTTTGTTTTGTTTTTCTCTTGGTTCTTGGTGATGACGGATCTTTTCACTTTATGATTGTCTCCTTCCTTGGTCTTTGCACTGCCTCCAGTAGCTGAACCCTTCTTTTCCCCCATTCCAGAAGGCTGCTGCATTCTTGCCTTTGAGAACAGCAGCATCTCTTCTTCCTGATTGCTGCCTTTAATCCCTCCAATCCTCCTACAGTGCCTTGATTCACCATCTTACATTCCTCTCTCTGGTTTTCAGGGCTCTAGCCCCCACATTCTCCTTCAATTCCTATCCCAGGTGTTTTCCCGTCTTGTGCAAAGACCAGGCATATAACGTTCCTGCCTCTTCTACTCTGTCTTATTCTCATTTCTGTCCTCTGCTCTGCAGCATGAAAGGCACGGTGCCCTGCTCTCCTTGTGCAACAGCAGTTTACAGGCACCTCCAGGACTTGTCCTGCCATCAAACTTCTCGAATGGCCTGCAGCCCTTTTTCAACTGATTTTACAAACATCTTCAGGTGTTAAAGCGAATACAATTCCCCTCAGCCTGAATGGCTTAGAATCAGATATTTCTCCTCTACACCAAAAGACAAATGTGCATTTGATGTCTCTGACAGTTGCCTTTGTTCAGGGATCTGTATGTCTGCTCTTAGACTGTTGTGGCAAGATAAAAAACCTAAGAAGCAGTAAAAATATTAACTGTATTCCAGCTGACAGCACGTATATCTCAGCATTAACCATGAGTATATAAAGAATATCAGCTTGTTTTATGTACAGGCTCTGCTGCAATTGCAGTAATAGCCCTGGTGCCATTAAGGAGTGCCAGTTTGTTGTGTTTGCATTACAACTGTCACGTTCCAGCCTTGTACAGACCTCACTCGATTGCCTCCAGAGCGGTGAGCATGAGAAGCAGAGCGGAAAGATGAACTGCAAATCAAACTGGAGGAACTGCATAGGTGAGGCAAAGTTTGTGGAAGGGTAATGGCTCTGGGCTTTTCAGGAAGAGACAAGCTGCGAAGGGGAAGGTGTTGTTTCCAAGCCCCAGATGAGATCAGGAATGTCAGAGATTTAACACACAAGCTATCAACTTGTACATATTCTAGAGGGATGTTGTGAAGCTCAATTAATACTTGCAAAATATTTGAAAATGAAATGCTAAGAATTAACCTTGCTATCATGAAAATCAGTGACAGTTATGGCAAAATCCTGTTTCTCAGCTGTTGATAATTTCTCCCATAGATTCTCTTTTATGAAAGAGTTATAAGCATGTCCTCCCTGTGATAGTCTGTTATCCAGCTACCAGCTCCCTTTTAACAAAATCTCCTTAGTAAATGGTTCTGGCTTACCCTATTTAAAATCATTAATTCTTATCCCTCTCTTATGTTGTATTGCACAAATCCAAACTCCAATTAAAAGCAAAAAAGTAATTGTGTTGACAGATTATTATCAATATTTTTCAAGGGAAAAAAAAAAATCCTTAGAAATGACTACAAAGTGCAAATACTGTTTACAATTAAAATGCAAATTCTAGGCCTTTAAGCTGAAACTCAGAACATTAATTCTCTACAACATAAGCTGGTCAAAACGATATTACATTTTGTTTGTCACTGGACATAAACAGACAAGACGGAATCTGATAATGAAGTCTTTCTCTCTCAGATGCATGAAGATTTCTGCTGAGATCTGACACCCATCAGGACACCCCACGAAAAGTCATTGTCCTGCTAGGAATGATTTATAGTGCGCTGTGAACATTGTTGTTTCGTGTGGTGAGGTCTTGTTAGAATGCTGATGTATTAAAAAAAGGTATCATCACCTCCTAAACGCTCTGGGATAATGTATAAAACCTGTCTTGGTGGCCATCCAGCCTCAGCACCGCCAGCTGTAAGAAGCAGCAGCTTTCCTCTCTGAGGAGCTCTTGGAAATGCAGCCCTTCCCTCAGAGCTGGCAGTGTCTGATCGAGCCTGAGCATCCAAAACCACATTAAGGAAAAACTTCTGGTACTTCCATCACCAAACAGAATAATCCCTTCGCCACTTAAATCAGTGTGCTTCTTGTTAGCCCAATTCTTGTTTAAACATTTCCTCTCTTACAGTTGCCAGTATTCTGGAGCCTTAAGCAATGAAGAATACAAAGTTTAGGTGTTGTGACTCTGCAGTGATCTCCGACTTGATAATTAATGTTTTAATTATCACAGGGCCTTAAATGTAGGGGATATTTCTTATTATGGAACCTAAAACTACCCAATACAGAATTTTGGCCAACTTGTATTTCCATGGTGGCTTAACACCATATAGTAAGAAGATGTACCAAATATTACAAGATATTACAAGCAAACAAGATATTCCAGATCTACTGATGGCACTGCCCAACCAAATTTCCCTTCCCCAATTACACGGATCTCTGGTATTCCATAAACAGCTACAAACCAACATAAATCTCCCCCTGACGCATGCAGGACAATTACAGATTTCAGCCTCACTGCATGGCAGATACCAGAACGCAGATGAGCAGAAACCTGCTGAACTCAAGCAAGAAAAGAGTTTTATTCCCAAGAGAGATGTTACGTAGATGCTGAATGTGGCCTGGATCTGTGTCCAGCTGATGCACAGGCTTACATCCAGCCATGGAAACTCTCTGAAAAAGCCCACGGCAAAGAGAGAAACAGGAAAGCAGTCAAGGTTCTGCTCACTTCCATTAGTATGTTAATCAAGGAATGGGAGAAGAAGTTTTTTGTTTTGTTTGAAATTCACAATCAGACTGCTCCAGCCCACCAATGAGTGCATATTTAGCAAAACTACAAACAGAGCTGGCAATCAAGTAGCTGAGAGAGATCCTCCCATGCATCCAAGGAGCACAGAGGTTTGCACCTGAAGAAGATCAGGACAGGGTCTGTGGGTTTGGAAAAGCTGCTGCAGGCACACACAGGATGATCACCCCAGCCTGCAGTGGCCAGCTGATCAAAGGAATGGCTAACTGATGGGGAAGGCATTTGGCTAATTATGACTGGGTTGCTCAGATCTTACACATTTTTAGTTAAATCAGCTTCTGCCTTGACAGATGGAGAGTAGCCTGGTGTCTCTTGAAGCACAAAGGGTTGAACTTCTAATGGGGGTTACAGGAGTGAGGAAATAATGTTCCCATATGCAGCATTAAGCATTCAGGATCTGATACAGAGCAGGGTCAAGAATAGTTTTTCATATGGATGAATTATTATTGCATGAACTATTGAGCAATATTTCCAAAAATCCCATAATTTGATGAAAATTAGTTTGATTCTACTATTAAAGTAGCTGATGAAAATGCCTTAGTGCCAAAGGAAAGGAGGGAATAAAGATATCAAAATGGGATTGGTTGGAAGAAAAAAAGAAGTTACAGGCAGTGGATCTTGCAGTCTCAGGGTAAAATCACTCATAGCTGAATATTTTTATTTCTACTTCAAAAACTGGTATCTTACATACTGGCAATTAGAACTGTTCAGTCATTTAAAAAAAAAACCAACAACACAACACAAAACAACAGAGGTGAAGTTTTACAGAGATAAAAGGAAGTTCTGAATAAGGGGGAATCTTCCATCTGATTTTTTCTAGGTTGTTGGCAGTTGAAGATGGAAAGAATGGAGTGGTATTTTTTCTGCACTGGTTGGTAGAATGAAGAGATTTCTCTTCAACACAGAGGAGGAAAGTGGACCTTTCACTGGTTTTACCAGATGAGAAAGAGCTCTGTGGTAACCATTTCCCATTCTTGTTTGAGATCACCTCATCCAGGCAGCTTCAGTCTATCAGAGTTCCTCTGAAAGGCCCTGGCAGCACATCCACAAAATTCCCCAAAGTCCCCTTTGCCCTTCCAGCTGCTTTCAGTGGAAGTTATGGCTCCTGTTGTGCAGGATTTGATCACTCTGACATGAAATACTTGGGGAAGGTACCACACATTCCTCCCTAAGAGCATTTGAAGCCTCAATTTCCACTATTTTTGATGCTACAGTAAATAATGCATTAACAGACAACATTAGGAAAAGATGCTGTGAAACAGGAAGTTGCATGGGAATTCAATCCATAAATATCCAGATTTTGATTGAACATGTTAACAAACTCCCAGGTATTACCTATTTTCCTAGCCAAGGGCACAGTCAGCCAAATTACACAGAGCTGAAGGAACTGTTGTGATTTTTATGTTCAACAAACACAACAAAAAGACCCTGTTCTAGGAGAAGCTACAAAAGGGAACATCATCATTTGCTCTCTGTTCTCACCTTCAGCAGACAACTATTTGTATCGAAGAATAAAACTTAATGACAAGTGCTCCACACATACATATCCAATTATTTTATTCTCTGATTGTTTGGTTTTTTTTATGTATTTGTTGGAAGAAATGTGTGAGGTGAACTGTGATCTTTCTCAGATGCAGCAGGTCTGATTGCTGTGTTTCTACAAGGTGTAGCCAATACAGCTTTAATTTAAGGCCACAGCAAACTAAATAGATCTTATTATTGTCAGTCAACAATCTTTTATTTACTTGGATTTGACACTAATCATAGTAGAGCTCTGACAATGAGAAATGTCTTCTGATACATTTATCAAGGACAAAATAACAAATACTGTAGTAAGAGAGTGACTTTGGGTCAAACTACATTAATTTGCCTTGATACAAATCAAGATTAATTCTTTGGATTTCTACAATAATGATAATAATGATAATAATAATGATGATGATAATAATAATGCTTTTCTGATTTATATTTTGACATTGTGCTTCCTGAATGAAGCTGCACATGTCAAAATCTCTTATAAGCCAGTTACATTTTAAAATACAATACTAACCATTCCCACCTCAAAAAAACCCAAACCAAAACAAAACAAAAAAAAACCTGACCAAGAACATCTCCATGAAACAATAAGGAAACCAAAGTCCTCATTGTTTGTTGTCAATGCCTCAGAATGTCTTTTGAGAATGAAATTTTTGAGTACAGCTTTTGGATGTGTAACAAAAATAGCTTCTGCAACTGTATGCAGCACTGGGATTTTTAGCTGAGTGTGCTCACAACAATCTGGCGTGGCTCAACCCCCTGCCAGAGCTCTCCTTGTCAGATGTTCACCAGGTGTGCTGAGATCCAGCATTTGGGGTAGATGCCCTCCATGGTGAAGAATCTGATTCCTGACAGCGGCACAAGGAGTCTTTTCATTTCTCACATCTGGCAGCTCCCAATGCAAACACCAAAACCTCTGAAGTGATGTTCGAAAGCACCCTTGAAAAGCTATGCCTGGGTGTTTAGACTGGAGAATTTGAGCTAGCACATGCTGGTTGCACTAAATTCTAAATAATCATGTTACAAATACAGAGATTTTATTGTTATTGCTATCAGCATTTCCACAGATTGCTGAGGACAGCCACAGTGGGGGTAAAGGAGACCTGATGTTGCTGTTGACTCTACTTTTGATGCAGCTCAAAGGGCAGGAGGCCACTACTCCCAGTTCCAAAACAAGGACTTGTTAAAAGGTGGCTGAGCCTGATCCAGCTCCGGGGAGCATTTCCAGCAGTGCAGGGGACAGCTGATGGCAGAAGGCAGCAGCCACCACGCAGCAGATGGGCCGGTCGGCGGGGAGGTAACCCCAGGCTGTCAGCAGCCAGCCAGGACAGGCAGAGCTGCACTGTGTGATCAGCAAAAGCACCAAACAGCAGAAGGGCTTCGTCTCTCTGTTCCCCACAAGCCATTTGTCACACCTGTTGGCTTTTGTGAATGTCTCTTTCTAAGGACACTGCCAGCCCTTCCTCCTCACTTCAGTCTGTGGGACTGAACCGACAGAGCAAACCCAAGCACTGCACGTTTCAGCAGTGCCTTTTTGGAAATACATTTCTTATCTTAATCCCAGTCTGCAGTGAAGGTGTGTTTACTGTACAAACCTGACATTGGAAAGTATTGCTGAAGACTTTGGGATCACTGTGGCTGTAATGACCATTGAATCTCGAGCTGTAAGAGCTGAAGACAAGGAGAGCAATGAAGGTAAAGAAAGCACACAGTAACATTCCCCTATTGACTGTCACCTGTGAGGCATATCGTGCAAAATATGATACATGAGGCCCCTAAAGTTTAGGTTTTTCAAATTCATTAAAACAGCACTATTTTGTTACAATGAAAATCACATTAATACAATAAAAAAGTAAATTTATCTGAGGCACTTCCAATTCTAGTTCTTGGTTGGGTTGGGGTTTTTTCCCAGAGCACAGCACACAGATATCAGGTACTGGCTCAAAGAACAGAGACCTAAGGAGAAGGATGCCCCAAAAGAAACTGAATTCTTATGCAGGACTTTGGACTTGAGCTCCCATCTCAAGTCACATTTGATTTTTCTGTAGAAGTGCACTTTTGTATTCCCTGTTCCACGGAATATTTAATCTAGTTTTGTTTGAGTTTTGTTTCTGGGTGATACTTCGGAAAACTCGATGGCCTCACATCAGTGGCACTTTGTCTGTTTGGAGAGCAGACATTAATTCAGACAGTGAGTGTCCAATCTGCATTTCTATCAGAACAGAAAAAGAGAAGAAAACCTCCACCAGTTTAGTGCCTCCTTCTGCTCCCAACCTTCTTTTCTGCTCCTGCTGCCATTCCAGACCTTTCCCAGCACACTGGAATGAGCTCATTTGCAAACACACCTTTGACAGACATACTCAGAGACTCTCCTAATTTGATTGTTATCAACTCAACAGGAAAAATGTGAATCCTCACCAAATCTCATTAGGGACCAACCAATTACACTCACTTGAACTCCCAAGCAGAGATGGATAAATAATTAACAATTTACTAGATGATTTAAGATCTAATTTTTACTCATAACAAGATCGCTGAGGGGTTTTGTTTTTTTTTTTCAAATATTTTTATTATTGCCTTTAGAAACACCCTGTGAACTGTTTCTGTAAATAATTCTTGGTGTGTAGTTTCTACTTGTGTTAGAGTTTCTCTGGGGGATTTGTTACTCAGCACTTACAGGCTGAGATAATTGTCTGAAACCACAGATCCCATATTATGTTTCTGTCATGTATTTGGACGGCTGCAGTAACTATAATTATTTCCTGACGTGAATATCAAGTTGGTGCATCTGAAGCAAAATTTTCTGGGCTATTATTTTAAGAACTGAGTTTCTATAAGAATTCTTGTCACTAAAAACACAAGATGGTCTTGTGAACACACCCATGTTCATCTGAACTCCTGAAATGATGTGAGAGTGGTTTGCAATCCTTCTGCAATGTCATTGGAGAGCAAGATATGAAACAGATCCATCATTGCATTCACCAAGGGTTCCTTCTATTCTGGTACTCTTCCAGCCTCAGGGGCAAGAGAGTCACACACCAGGCTCAGATCTGGAGTCCGAATGAAAGAAAAAAGGGAAAAATCTCAATAGGCAAGTAACCAGAGCTGGGATCGGCAGGGAGGAACAAGGAGCTCTGTTAAGAACAGAAAAGGATATGGAACTGACAAGGAATGAAAGCGAGCATCCTGTGATAACAATGTATGGAATATTTAATGGTTTAGTTCCAGGACCTAAACAGCTCTCTCTATGAATAAAACATGCCCCTCTCTGTTGCAGACATTATTCTTCCTGGTTTTCATATTTTTCACAAGTCTTTAGTCTGTCCAGAAACCACGGAAAACAAGGGGGAAATAAAGAAATGGTTATTCAAGCGTATATAGGTTAGAAAAAATGCACATATCCAAATTCAGAAAGCTCTCGACTTGTAAAGCATGAACTATCAATGAATGGATTTAACCCATACTTAATTAACTCTATTCTTAATTATTAAATGACCACAACTACAACAGTATAAAAAACCAGCTTCTTGGAGACCATCCTTCTTTCCAAACTGTGTAATTATAAATTCCACAATATTGAATTCATCCTAATAGTACTAAAAAAAATATATTTATCTACTAACAGGACAAGGTATGAATATTTCTAGATAATTGTGCAAAACTCTTCACTTATCAAAAGAATTAGGAAGATATTCACGTACACAGCTCCTGCTAAAGAACTGTGGAGGCACACTTTTTTTCATGGGGAAAAATACCAAGAAATAAAAAGATGTACTAGCACATCAAAGAAAAAAAAAAAAAAAACCAGTGAAATCCTCCTGGAGAATAAACAGTGTTAAGAAAAGAAATCTAAGCAAAAAAAAAAAAAAAAAAA